>PVHX01006416.1:0-78261 GCA_004024805.1 Geosciurus inauris
AGAAGAAGCTTTTTAGTTTAAGTCCATCCCATTTATTGATTCTTGCTTTAATTTCTTGTGCTATAGGTGTCTTGTTAAGGAATTCGGGGCCTAATCCCACGTGATGAAGATTTGGACCTACTTTCTCCTCAATTAGACGCAGAGTCTCTGGTCTAATTCCTAGGTCTTTGATCCACTTTGAGTTGAGTTTCGTGCATGGCTCACACCTGTCTTATCTGATACCAAGTTCACTCTGCATCTTCTCTACCTGCCTCCTCAATGTTAGAGTGCCCATGCTTTCTCCTAAGTGATCTTCCCTAATATCCTGGCATCACGTACCATGCCAAACCAAGGAAGACTATTCTAGAATAGTCTCCACACTCCCAACCTTAGCTCTGCCAGTGCTGTTGACTTATCTTCATTCCCTCTGTTAAGCACAGTGTTCCCAAGACCTCCAACAGAAGGCTGGGCTTCAGCACCACTTCTCATTCTTGTAGTTCAGTGCGGACTCTGGATCTGGACGGCCTGCCTCCTTGCCTCCCTCCCTCCCTCCCTCCTTCCTTCTCTTGTTGCTTGCTTGCTTCCTTCCTCCCTTTCTCTCTCTCTCCCCCTCCCCACCTCTCTCTCCTCCCTTTCCTTCTCTTTCTTCCTTCTCTCCCTCTCCCCACCCCTCTTTCAACCAAGGGTTGAACTCGGGTGCTTTACCACAGAGCTACATCCCTAGCCCCTTTGATTTTTTTATTAAACAAGGTCTCACTAAGTTTCTGAGACTGGCCTCAAACTTGCAATTCTCCTGCCTTAGCCTCAAGTCACTAGGATTATAGGCATGTGCCACCCTCCCAGCCTCTGTTATATTTCTGACACTGGCATTCCTTCAGTTTCTCCCATCCAAAAATTTGTTGCACGCTCTCAACCACTGGTAATTCCCTCCTGTTCATTTCGTTGTCTTGGAATTACACTTTTCATAATCTCTTTATTATCATTTTAATGGGTCCTAGGGACAGAAGGTATAAATACACCTAAGCACTGACTCCTCCATCTTGAACTCTAAGTTAATCTCATTCATTTTTCAGTTATAACTGGCATATGCTTAAAAGATAAGAGACATTCTATTCAAAGCCTGTGGTCCTTAGGCTCCTGTTGGTGGGTGGTTGGAGGGAGTGGCAAGTTCAGACTCATCCCAGCTTGTCACCCAGGCCCTCACCTCCAACACAGAGAGCCCTTCCTTGTGTGAGCACCACTGCCTCACACAGATCTGCCAGTATATATTAAGAAACTGGCAAGCTGTAGGTGGGTTTCCTCTTTCCAGAATTTTTAAAAAGCATATTAGTTCTTTCCTATAAAGCCAGATACATGCATCGTGACACTGTACAAATTTAAATCAACACCTTTTGCAGGTTCCATCAGCCAAAAAGAACCTTTTTACTCAAAAGCAAAGACCACATGATACAATCTTGCTTTACAAAGGCTTGAGTTTAAAAATAAACACAGGCATTTGAAAGAGCACAAAAATAGTTTGTGCCCACAGCTCTACGGAGCCCCACAGCACTAGGTGTATGCTGGTTTGGAAACAGCAGAGGCCACATTTAATAGAAAGCCCTTGCAGATCTCAAACAAGTGGTACAGAAGTGAAGAGAGCCTTTTTGTGCACTTTATTCCCTTGTATTATGTTATGCCAACCAAGCCCCATTCAGACCACCACAGGTGCCCACCCTGTCCAGATATTCAAAAATGGGTTGTGAAGACACCCCTGACATAAAATTCAAGTTCACATAGCCTTCATCTCCACCTGCCTTTGCAGAAGCTCCTGCTCACACTATATCTGTGCCTTCCAACAGAAATGCCTCTTGCTCATGTCAGCACCCACTGCCCACTTCCATTGATCAGAATCTTACCACCCTTCAAGGGAAAATGAAAATTGGTTACTTATTTCCCAAGGGAGAGGCATCAGACAAAACCAGACTGGATGCTCCCCTGGAGCCTAGCTCTCTCTGTAGTTCCTTTGTGGCCCTGATGTCATTCTGCCTCATCTTTGAGTAGCTATAGGTGTGTTATACATCCCCCAAAGTGGGCTGTAAGTCACCTTGAGCAGGTATCAGGTTTTCATTTCTGGGGCTCTTGCAGTGCCTTAATAGAGGAAGTGCTTGAAGCTGTGGCCGAAGGTTTGAAAGAACCCAAGTCTCAGAGAGCTTAGAGTGACCAGTTCCCAGCTAGTGGGACCCTGTGTAATGCCAAAGTCAAACAAGCACATCCTTGTTGGGGGATATTAGGAACTGAGAACACCTCTCTACAGCGTAACTGCTAGGTATTGCTTTCCTCCCAGGCACACACACACACATACACACACAGGCATGCTGAAGCATATTGACTCTTTCAGCTCCAGGTAGCTAGAGCCTTGATTTATGGCTTCCCCACCAGCAACCTCCTCCCAGTATGCTGCACAAGTGTCCTTTCCCAACATGCCCTGCCTGGCTTACAAGAAGTTGTTGGAAAGCACAGCTCTACTAGGGTAAACTCAATGGCCATAACTACGTCTTACATGATGTGTCACCACCAGAACTTAGAGACAAAGGCACCCAGAAAATGTGTCAACAAAGTTGACAAAAGAGAATGGTGTACAGAGAGGGAGAACAAGAGGGGAGGGCAATTAACACCCATAAAGTTCCTTTTATACCTCTTTGGATTTGGAAAGAAAACATACAGAGCATTGGTTTGTCTTTGATAGGCAGAAATAGATGACTAACAGAAGAATGTGCACTCTGTGGAATGTTCTGGCTGCTGTGTGGGTAACAGGTTATAACTGATCAGATGTGGGGCTATAGTACCGGATCTTCAAGAATTTCTTCTCTTTTTTGGAAAAGGTTCAATGATCAACTTTTAGCAGAAGGAGGCCAGCAGCAGGTGTCCAGGCAGCTGGGGCTCATGTGTGCTGGCCCCAGAACAGCCCATGCTTGTTCCCTTGTGCCAAGGACATGTCACCCATCCCCTCCAAAAGGCCAGATGGCCTATGTGTCAACCTCTCCCCATTCATTTTAATCTCAAACCATGCTCCTTCAAGTTTCCATCCTCAGATTTGCATGTTTCCATGCACATTAACATCACGGAGAAATTCATGTTCCTTTCCTGAGAGATCTGTTTTCTAAATAGGAAATGCCTTTCCATGGTCATGTAGCAGTGCTCAGATGGACTCCACCAAGTTCTCAGCAGTACCTGGAAAAGGCAGTTCCTGGAAATGTTAATGTTTATGGATCATCTGTTATGTTCTGAGCATTGTGCTGGGCACCAACATATACATGACCTCACTTAATCTTTCCAACAACCTTGAGAAGTCAGCAGCTGTGTCTTCATTTTACAAAGGAAAACAGAAAAGAGAAAAAGATTAAGTAACTTGCCCAAGTCCACACAGGGCTATTAAGTGACAGTCACCTAAGCCTCTGAACCCAATATGATGCTTCAGGTTCCCTTTACATTTGTTCCATTATGCATATCACCAGTGGTGTCCCACATCCTTGTTCCACCCTCCCTCCTCCTAAGTCCCCTCTACCCTTTTCCTCCCTACTCCCCACCATCATGTTCAGGTTGAAGCCCTCTGGAGATGCCCAATTGATCTCTGGGTAAACAGGTTCAGTCTTATGCTTCCTTACCAAGGCTGTCATCCCAGGCTCTAAGGAATGATCTGAAAATTCTGTCTTGTCATCAACTGTCAACCACTACCTCTCATAGCAGCATTAACTATCAACCCCCGTGTCACTCCCCCTCATCTCTTGATGATTTTAGCTCCTGGATCACAGTCTCTTTCTCCTACACTACACCTGTTGTGATTCTCAATGATTTCAATACATACATAGATGATCCTTCCGACTGGCCTCTCAGTTCTTGAACTTCTCTTTCCTTTCCCTCAGCCTCTCTATCTCTTTGTCATAACCTGTCATTACCAGTAACTCCAATGCATCTATAATTGTTACATTATGGATTTCATTGTCTGAAAATGATATATATTCTCATAATCTGTTCATACTAGAGATTGGGTAGCTTATAAACAAAAGAAATTGATTTCTCACAGGTCTGGAAGATAGGAAGTCCAAGATCAAGGTGCCAGCCATCTGCTGAGGGCCCGCCTTCTGGCTCATGGATGGCACCTTCTAGCTGTGTTCTCATATGGTGGAAGCGGTGGGGAGCTAAGACTTTTTTATTTTAAATATTTTTTTAGTTGTAGATGGACAAGATACCTTTATTTGTGTGTTTGTTTGTTTGTTTAATGTGGTGCTGAGGATCAAACCCAGTGCTGCACACGTTAGGCAAGCGCTCTACCCTACCCAAGTCCCTAGCCCTGTGTTGAGACTTCTTCTTAAGGGCACTATCCTATTTCTGAGGGCTCATTACCTACTCACTTCCCAAATATTCTACCTCCTAACAATGGTGATTAGGTTTGAACATATGAATTTTGTAGGGACACAGCCATTCAGACCATAGAAAATTTAACACCCTCCCCAGCCCAGCCACATATTCCCAATCCCCTTTACCTGCCTCTGCTATTCAAAACATTCACCACCTTCTAACATGCATGCCATAAAACTTACTTAGTTTTTACATTTTCATGTACAGTGGGTCTCATTAGAATGTAAGCTTCATGAAGGCAGGAATTTTTAGCTTTCTGGTTCACTGATGTGCCCAATACCATGAATAGTGCCTAAAACACACTAAATATTAAGCAAAACTCAGTGGATAAACAAGTTATAATTGGGTAATTATTTCTGTAATTATTCATTATGCATTTTCCCTGCCATACTGAGGTCTATGAGGACAAGAGCCAAGTTTGTCTTTGACACCCCTGGAGGTACACAGCAAATATTAATTAATTCAGCAAAAGGAGGAGGAACAAAGTCAGGATGTAAGAAGCGATTTACTGAGTTAAATCTACTGTTTGTAAGGGTAACCCCCACCTGGACTGCCTGCATGCAGCTCTGTTCTCACTGGCTACCACTTGAACACAAGTGACCTAAATAAAGCTATTGATTCTGATAAGCCCAAGCACAAAGCATCAGAGGCCCTTGGAACATCAGAGGTTTGAGCACAGACAGTGGCTTCTGCCTCAGCCACACAAATGTTTGATCCCAAGGATGTGAGGGAATTAATTTTACCTATTATCAGGAAAAGTTCCAGAAGCTACTAAAATTTTTCATTCTAAACACAGATTACCTATAAGACCTCAAACATGAACTTCCTCCAGCAACAAACATTTAACAAGATCCTATCTAGGTTTCAGATCATAATTTCAGTTTGTGACTTTCTCATTAGGATGTATTCAAGATTTGCTAGGTTAGTTTAGCCTTCAGTGGGTCAAAGACTTGCTCCAGGAGAAATGACATATAAAATAAACCAAATAATCAGTTTCTGTAAGATGCACAAAAAGAATCAAATTTCAGAGTCAGTCTGCCCTCTCACCTACGCCGGCTTGAAATCCCAACCTCTATGGAGATAAAGTGCTGTTTGGGAAACCAATCCTGAAAATCACATCACCAAAAGCATCTTCTTGCTCAATGTTTCCACCAAAGCAAACACAACAACTGGCAAAAACAAAAACAAAAACCTCTCCTGTACCTCTGAGACAAATAATGCAGGAATGCAGGTAACCATCTAAAGTGTGAACACTGAGGAGTGTGGGAAAGATTCTGATTCAGAGCCAAAAAGAAAGTGAGCAATGTGAGCTCTAGAGAGCTTGCTTGGAGTCAAGATTAATCAATATAATTGGGTTGGAGCTATAGCTCAGAGGCAGACTGCTTGCCTAGCATACACAAGACTCTACGCTGTATTCTTACCCCCACCTACACGCATCAATACAATTGATCGGATGTAGATCCAGCCCAACAGGTTTACTTATTTGAGATTTAGATTCCTATTGCACAGTCTGAATAATATTGTAATTAATATGATTGTAAAATACAATCCAACAAGACTAAAAAACTGCCATTCTGAGAATCTTTATTGAAATGTGAGAAAAAGCAACAGGGAAAAACTAGGAGACAGATTAGTGAGAAAGAGAAGAGAATAGAATGGCTCAGTAGGTCCTGGGCAAAAGAAATCTATAGATGATTTAGTCACATTAGAGTAAACCCTACTTTAAACCTGAGTGCATTGAGCTTCCTTGAAGCACATCTCTGCTTTTTCTCTTATACCTCAAGTTATACTTTTGAAATAAAATTTGTTTTTCTCATGCAGCTGTTAAGTCTTATAAAATATGAACCTTAGAGTTACCTGCCTTAGAGCTGGACAACATACAGAATCACCAGCTCCATTCTGTGTCCTGGCTGTGTGACCTTAACCAAGTAACTTAACCTCTCTGAACTCCAGGTTCTTCCTCATCCACAAAATGTGAAGCTTAAATGAAATAATGCATATAAATGATCAATAAATATTAGTTCCCTTACCCTGGCAGAACTCACTCTTCCACAGAAACCAAGTAAGATCCCACAATGACCATCTGGCATGACCTCATGACTGCACAGCATATTATTCTGTGACTTTGGAGATAAGGATCTTGTGCAGTCACAGAATGGGCAAACACTCAGGAAAAGGACCAATTCTGAAATGCCACTATTGTTCCTGAAGGAAGGATCTTCTGTCAGAAGATAAAGCAACCTTCTCTTCCCTGTACAGATTTCCCAGAAATTTCCAGAGAGAAGCCAGTTCCAATCTGACAGTGGTAGTGGAGTACTGACTTGGCCTGAGGCCACAGTCATCTCACATGGACAGTCCTATAGCAATGGAGGGGCAAATAAGACCAGCTAAGAATCCATGGATCTGATACAGACAGAGATGGATGCAGCCACTCGGAAAAACTCACATCATATCACGTCACCTTCATCCTCTTTTGTAATATTTTCACAGTTGCACAAATTTTGCCAAATGCTTTGAAGGCCTCCATTTAAAGCTGCATCAATTTTTGCTATGAGGAAAATCCCCTTGGGTCTCCACCTGGCTCTGCTCCTGACAGAGAGGCCCCCAGGAACTACAGTGCAATCAGCTGGGTCCATACCACCACGCTCAGTGTATTCCACTTAATTATTTAGGGCATGAGGCATTGTTTCCTTCATGGGGCAAAGCTTTCAGAGCATTCAAAATTCATGGGAGAAGCCAAGGAGTGGCTTTTTTTTTTTTAAGCTCCCTCCTTTGAAGCAAGTGATATGGTTTTCAATCAGGCTGTGGGATTCTAATTCCAGTTTTTCAGAATATTCCACCCTTGGTAAGGCATGAGTGCTTTAAACAAACAAGTCCTTAGAGAGGAAAGAAAGACAGAGGCAAACTGGATTGATCAGAAGTTTGATCCCATGTGAGTCACCTTTAAATTTAGTGTCAGATTCTGCTGGTGCCGGAATAAGGCATGAGCCCTAACCACCACTCGGAACCTACTACATGTGGGTTGTACAAAGCCCTCTCTAAGGGATAAATTTGTGCTCACCCCAGGCTTGGTGAGTTCAGTGCTCAACTGACCCACCCTATGTCATGAAAGATAACCCAATGCCAGAAACCATCTAGGTGGGCAACTAAGGATCTGTGAAGGTGGGCTCACCACCCTGACAGAGATGTGGAGAGCGGCTATCCATGCCCAGAAGCAATGCCAGAAGAAACATTATTCCCACATCATAGAGAGGTTAATTGAGGCCCCAAGACAAACTCACTTACTCCAAGATGATACTGTACATTGCTGCCTCCAGAAAGAGACAGGCAGGCAGGCTTCCAGGGCCCACCACAACTTGAGCTGTGCACTTACAGGGGTCACATCACTCCCAGTGAAGCCCAGCCCCCAAGACTGTCTCCCTAAGGAGGACAGTAACCTGGCAACAGCTCAGAACAAGAAGGTTTGGACGAAGGAACTGCTGACATGGAAGGCCACCTCCTATCACTTGTTCTGTGCATACCCCACTTGTGACAGGTGTTCTCTAGCCCCCCAGTCACCTACACAGAGTCAAACCTGGGCTTCTCCCTGCTGACTTGAGTCCCAGTTGAGTTGGCACACAGCAAGTCCTCCAGCAATGGCAGCTGGTCATCTGCAAGGAGACAGCTCTCTCCTCCCCCTACTCTCACCTCTTGGTCCAAGTTCTCCTTTCTCAAGGCCAAATATGCCCAAGTCCTTTAAACAAGTAATGTTCATCTCTCTTGCGTTAAGGACTCTTTTGCATATCTGATTAAAATGCCCTCCACAGAAAATCATATACGTATCTACAACTGTCCATACAGGGGGTATTCATAATCCCCACAATAAGAACCCCTCCTTCTAACCATCCCTTGGAGCACTGCCCAGACCCCTCTCACTCTGCCTCTCCTCCAAAAGTCCTTCCTCACATCTACATCTGGATGATCCCAAGCACCCAGAACCAAATGCAGCACGGTCCTCTGCCTCCTTACTGCTCTTTTACATTTTGACTATATCTTCAAAGCTTTCAGGGCATCACCGAGCCAAGTCCAGAGAGCTCACCACTGCGCAAAATCTGCATGTCTTTCTCACACTCAAAAAAGATATGCCCTACTCTCACATCTGAGATATAAACACAAGCCATCACTGTACCTCAGGGAGAGCCAGGAGGCTACACCTTCCTGAGTCACCTAACATCACTCAGGGTCCCCCCTGCTCTGTACATCCTCAAATCTGAGCTGGTCCTCCCCTCCTCTCTATTCTTCCAAATCCTCATGGGCTCACACCTGCAGGCATCAACACCTCTGGTCAGAATACCCTTTGACCTCCATGCTTTAACTGAAACCAGCTGGTCCCTGAGGACAATGCTCCAACAAACACCAAAGCTGTTTTGTCCTTAGTGCCCCTATGTATGCAGGACACAAAGGGAGAGGACTGGTGTCCTTGAGGCTCACTCCACACACTTGGAGGTAGGGCCATTCCAGGTACCTGCCTCCTACTCACCATCACCTGCCTCCAAGCTCCTGCCATCAATTAGGAGCTTCAACAACCAGCCCAGTGTCACTGTCACTGTCACTATCTATACAGATGACCCCCAATACCCTGGACTCAGTTCCTTGGCCTCCATGCCAATGTCTTCTTCCCCATGCTCTTTCAGTGACCCTCACCCACAGCCATATGCTAGGTCCCTCATCACCTGGAAATGTGAACTGCACATTTCCCCTCCAGCCCACATGGCTGATCCTTCCAGCTCACTCACTCGGGCGCCTCCAATCCACCGACTTACTCCTCCCCACTAGCCACCTACCAGCTTCACATTCTTCCTAACCATTCCATGGCCTACCACTATTGTTGATCCCTGGCCAATACCGTGCCTCCCCAGCATAGCAAACCCCAACCTGATGCATCCTACCATCGGCCTTTTCCATGCCCACACCCAAGCCACTGGGCAACCTCACAAAACTGGGTGGATGAGTTTCACTTTAAATGCACATTCTCTGACCTCAAACTGTCACTCTACATTGGCCACAAGCCTGTGTTTCTCTGGTAGGTTTGCCACCCACTACCAGACAGCAATTTTCCATCACCTTCTTCTCCAACTTCCCACGCCCTGTCCTCCACCCCTGCTCTCTCAGTCGATGACCCAGCCTCTGTTTCAGAGAAAAGACAGGAAGCACAAATGGGACTCCTGTATCTTCCCACCACACCCAAGCCTGCCTGCATCACCCCCACAGCGACCTCCTTTCCAGGGGAGGGTGCTTCCCTCCCACCTCCAAAGGACAGTCCTTCCCTGGTGCTCTGAACCCCAAGCCTCTCATCTTCTCAAGGGCTTGGCTCCTCTGTCATCCTCCTCTCTGGCAGCATTCCCATCGGTGTCCTACCTTGATACCCTCTCCTTTTCCCTACAGTCTCCTATCATTGTCCTATTTCCCTGCCCCCTGAACAGTCAACTTCAAAAAAGTGGTCCACACATTTCCACAAAACTCTCCTTCCCAGTCTCCCATTTACCTTCCAACCTGCCAGGTTCCTGGCCCCACCTCAACACTGACTTGGCTCAGGTAGTGGGTACCAGCAGCTGCCAGGACTCCCAGCCCCAGCTCTCCTTCCAGAAGCATTTGGTGCCAGTGTCCAAGCCCTCTGCCTTGAGATCTACTGGCCACCACTCTTGCTTTCTCCTCTCTCACTGATCACTCCTCCTCCTCTACAGCCACCTAAAGGATGGGTGCTCCCGAGTCTTCCTCTGCCTGCCTTCTTCCTCAGTGACCTTGCCCAGTCTTCCATCTGACCTCTCTGCTGAGCCCAAGTTCATAAAATTAACTGCTTCCTCCCCAGCTCCACTCACACTCTCAAACTGATACTGAACTTAGCTCCCTCACCTTCCTTCTAACCAGCTCATCCTACAAGCTTCCCCACATCTACTAGTAGCAAAAGCCCAACACAACAGGATCTTCTTTATTTCCTTTCTCTGCCTCATCCCATTTGCCATGTGTCACCCATCAGGAAGTTCTAAAAAATCACATGTGGAACTTGTCCCCTTCTCTCCCTCTCCTCTGACACCTTTCTGGCCTCAGCCAACACCCACGTTTGCCTGGATGGAGCCTTGCATCAGTCTCCTTGCTTCACCTCTCGCCCCCTCCCAACCCCTTCACCACAGAGCACCAGTGTGGTCTACTTGAAATTTAATGAGGATCATGTGGCAGTCCTTCAGTCATTCAATCCCACCACACCTCAAGTAAAATCCATAATTTCCAAGGTCCCGCCCAGTTTCGTCCTTACCTGCCTCTCTCTCCAACCCCAGCCTGGGCTCTCTCCCCTCATGTGCTTTGATCGGACATGCTGGTCTGATTTCAGTTTCTCAAATATTTGGGAGAGCCCTTTCCCACTTTAGGTCCTCTGCATTTGCTTCTCCCTTAATATAGAACACCTTGCTCCCATGAAGGAGCAACTTAAATGTCACCCCCTCAGAGAGGCACCTCATAACCATGCACTGTAAGGTTTCTCAGCCCTTGCTTCTTTCTCTCTGGAACCGAGGACAACTTGCAGTGGTTTTACTGGTAGATCCATGTATAGGTTAGTCTTCTTTTGTGGGGACGTGGAGGGCACAAGGACAGGTAGAGTGTGTCTGCCTCACTAGAATGTAAATTCCATGGGGAAGAAGAATCATGTCTTTACTCGCTACTGATTACATGTTGAAAATGATAACATTTTTGGATATATTGATTCAAAAGGCATTAAAATTTTAATTCCACCTAGGGTTCTCTTTTTTTTGTTTTGTTTATTTGTGGTACTAGAAATTGAACCCACAGGCCCTCTATCACTGAGCTACATCCCTATCCCTTTTTACTTTGAGATAGGGCTTCATTAAGTTGCTGAGGCTGGCCACCTTGTTATCCTCCTTCCTCAACCCCCTGAGTAACTGAGATTATAGCACAGCACTACCATGCCTGGCTTCCTGTCACTTTTGTAATGTAGATACTAGAAAATGTAAAATTGCGTATGTGGCCATCATATTTTTATTGGAAAAAACTAATCTGGTTTGCAAGAGTGGGGAAGTCACAGATGATGACAATTTGTTGTGATATTATAATTAAATTTTTTATGTGATAAACAATCTAGATGGCATGGACCCATCAGGGGTACACAGAGGGCAGGCAGGTTAGGCTAGGCTACCGCATGTTCAGACTGTCAAGCTAATGAGGAGGGAGTCATGAATCATTGCTACTTAGCTAGATACCTTGCAAGTAGCTTATGTAAAAAATCTATTACATGTGCACATTTGAAGGCCAACACTGGGATGACACAGGATGTGTCTCAACGTGGTCATGTAGTAAATATCCTGCCACCCCTCCCAACTCCAGTGGATTCCCAGGCCACTGTGAATGACACAAGTCTAGTTATGTTCATCTTCCTAAGACTCAACACTTTCATCTCCAACTTTCTCCTTATACTTAAGAGAATTAGACTCACCAAGAGAAACAAAGATTTGTACAATTTGGTTTCTCTGACCATCTCAACTTTGGGCAGCTGCCAGACTCAGTGAGTGGGCTGAGGGACAGTGATGTGCAAAAGCAATCAGTCCATCTTTCGTGGGATACAGGCCAAGTCACATGGTGTGGAGGAGGACAGCAGACACAGATAAGCCGCCTCTACACTGTCTCTGCCCTCAGGTGTCAGGCTAACCTTCCAGGTCAGCACATTAATGCTCACTCCCTCCAAGAGATTATCCGCTCCCATGGAGCAAAGAAATTCTCTTCTCACAGAGGTTAATAAACTCACAGATCTCATTACTCAAAGAGGTCATGCTGGCAAGAATTTTAATGCATTTTTTAGAAAAAGTCTGGAAGAATTATTAACAAGAGAACAATGACTGGCTATGGGGAGATGCAAGGGCAGAGAGGTGACTGATAGGGATGGAACACGCTCTTTCATCTCATAAAGTGGCCCCCTAGCTTCGGATGGCAAAGGACTCGGTGTCTGTGGCCATCCCTGTGCACCCACCCTCTGGTCTTGGACTGCTGGCCTCTGCTACCCTTCTCAGGTCAGTTGGCATGTTGGCAAGCCATGTAACTGTGGCCACCTGTAGAATCTCACCTTCTTGCTTCAAGTGGCCTCTGAAGTATTCACCAATCTGTATTTGCTTCCACTACCTCTGTGCCCAGACCCTACAAGCAGCTATACCAATCCATCTTCTTTCTTCTTGATCTACCTACCCCCTGCTTCTCAGATCAATTGGGTCACACAGAGAAGGAAAAGTCAGCCAACCCAGCTCCCTTCTTTCATTTCCTACTACAGCCTCAAAATACCTCTGTGCAAGGATGATCCTCCAGGGTCCTTTCTGGAGGCTAAGCCCTTCTCTCAAGCCCTGCACTAGTTCCTTCCTGCCTCCAGTCTCACAGCCTCCCCTCTTTCTCTAACATTTTCAATCTCTCCTCTTCTTTGTCCTCAGTCTCCCAACATGTTCAATTCACAAAAAATCAACCTTTCTTCAGCCCTGACTCATCCTCAAGTCTACCTTCCTTTCCAGCTAGACTTCTCTACCGGCTCCCCACATATTCTCTCCTTAAATGAATTTTGCCTGCAAAGGAATTTGTTTTCCACACCTGTCTGAAGTTGTTCTCAAAATTCACCAGGGCCCTACCATCGCACTCTCAGTATTTCACAGTGTGTATGTTCTCAGTCCCCACCCTCCTCTCAGCTTTCTGAGACCTCTGACCTTGTTGAGCATGCCCCTTTCGCAGCCTCCTCTCCCATGGCTTCTACGACACCTCTTCTGCAACAGCCTCCATCTGGGTCTCATCATCTCTCAGTCTCATTCACTGGTTTGTTGTTTTTTTTTTCCCTTCAGTTGTAGTCCTTTGCCAGAGTTCTATCTTTATCCTTTTAACTGACTTTCTCCTTGGGTGGTCAAGTAGAACTCAGAGGTGATGGCTCCCAAATCTGTATCTGTGACTCTAACCTAATGGCTGAGTGTGAGCGCTGAGTTTCTTCTTACAGAGGGAACCCCAGGGATGGCCCACCACAAGTGGAAATTCACCAACCACATCAACCCCAAACTAAACTCTCATCATTTCCTCCAAAAGAACTGCAGCTCCTCTCGTGTTCCCAGTCTCAGTCAATGTTACCACCATCAGTCATAGACCCTAAAAACATCCATACTGCTGACAACTAAGTCTCTCTCTCTCTCTCACCCCAACAAGCAAGGGCTGTGAATCTACCTCATAACTCTCACAAGGGCTGTGGCCTCCAGAAAATGAATTTTATTCTCTAACAGGCTCAAGCTTAATTCCCAACTCTGCCACTTCCTGGCTAAGAGCTTGGACAGGTTACTGAATCTCTCATATCATTTCTCCAATTATGAAGGCAGGGATGCTATAAGAATTAAGTAAGATATAATGAGAGTATACACAGCCCTCTGCATGGTAATGCCAACCTAGTATGTTCTCATTAAATGATAGCTCAATTTGTGTACAAATTTAGCAACTTTGTAGGAAAGACCTTTAAGGTTTCTACCTCTCCATTCTTGTGAAGACCTTTACATATCCTTTTCTCTTTTATGTACATTCCTAGAGGCTGCGTCAGACTCATTACAGAACAGAGCAAGATTTATATTATATAAATCTGTGCCATATCTGCTTTGTCCTCTCCATTCCTTCTATGCTTAACATTGCTTGCCTAAACTGTGGTTATTTCCTATGAGGTCTCTTAATTTCCAATCTCTTCTGTCTCCATACCACCTTTCATTACTATCTCTAGAATAATTTTTCTAAAATAAGTATTATTCTTCCCTTCAAAATGGAAAATATTTCTTCACTGCCTACAGACTAAAGTCCATACTACAGCATGTTTCTGCTTCCCACTTGACATCACCTCTTCCTCTCCAAACCACTGCATGCTACTGGGTGAGCCCTCACCCATGGTTGGCTCCCTGCTATCCACAAGATTAAATCCCAAAACCTTAACATGAAGGTCTCTCTTTCATGGCTTTACCTTCCTGGGACTTTTTCCATACTCATGTTGTACTCCACATTCTTTTTCACCTGCCTCCATGCCTACTATTAATACAAAGAAACATCAAAATGTTTCATTTAATCCTTACACAACCCTATAATGTACCTATGAATAGTACCCTGTGATGTTGGTACTATTGATATTCCCAGTTCACAGATAATGAAATGGAAGCTCAGTATCTTGCTCCAGACACAGCCAGTGAATGCTCAAACCAAGACTAAGATTAAGGTCACTGTTCTTGACCTCCATCCCTCACTGCTTCCTGGGACACCACTCTCCACTTAAACACCCACCTCCTCATTCTCTCTGCCTTGGAAATTTCTACTCATCCTTCAAGATTCAGCATGAAGGTCACCTCCTTCAGGAAGCCTTCTCTAACTCACTTCTGAGTTCAGCACTTCCTCCTTGTTCATAGTCCAATAATAGGGTTTATCTCACTGCCCTAATTACCTGCTCACCACCTATCTCTCTCAGAAGGTTGGGAACCTTGTTCTGTCAAGGTTGGTCTTCCTGGTGCCAGGCCCAGAGAAGGTGCCAATATCTAGTTGATGTTCACAGGTAAAACAGTCAAGAAAGGAATATGAGCTAATGAAGGGTGATCAGAAAAGCGTTCAGATCTATATGAATAAATAGGGACTGAAGAGATGAGACCTTGAAATCTACTGAACACTCCATATGGCTCCTGGTATCATATTCTCCCATGCTGAAACATTAGGTAATCCCTGTTTGATATCTATCTCCTCCACTAGATTGTAGGCATCATAGGGCCAAAGATGTTCATCACTATGTTCCTAGCACCTACACCAGTGCCTGACACAAGGCCACTCTTGATAGATGGTCACCATTTCTTGAATGAATAAGTGAATAAATATACAAATGATCAAATTAAAGCTTCCCCAAACAGCAACAGAAATCCCTAGGCCAATGCCCACAACAGGAAGAAGTTCCTCCTCTTTTGTCCATACTTGCACCTCCCCATGAAAGCAACCAGTTGGCAGACTAGTTTTCCTGCTGGTATATATGGGCCATCTCTCTTGACATTCTTCTACCTGCACCACCTGAGAGTTACTGATATGACGTGACATTTCAGAGGACAAACCTCATATTGTTTGGGTCACAGGTGACAGGAAGCCAACTCTAGCACTGCTCAAGACCAGGAATGAAATGAGTAGGTGATCTCAAAGGATGCTGTGCAGAATAGCTGAGGACTCACAGAGTACCTGAGGGGATTAAGAAGTACTCGATCCCAAATATGCCAGAAGTACCCCAAGAGCAACTAACCAACCACCCACCCAAAGTAAAAATGATGATGATGATGATGATGATAATGATCATGGTAAACTTGGCCACCATTTAGTAAATACTTATGTGTCAGGTACCATGCTAATGCTTTACATACATTTTCTATTTAATCATCTCAACTATTTACCAGATAAACTCAGTGAAGCTTGGGCTGAGGATACAGCTCAGTGGTAGAGTACTTGCTTAGCATAAGTGAAATGTGAGTTCCATGCCCAGTATGGTGTGTGGGGGGAGACAATAAAGCTTCTTAACAGAAACAAAATGACTTATCCAAGTTTATACTGACAGCCAAGGAGCTGGAGTTGGACCTGAGTGTATTTAACCATCTCTTAAGACAATGAATTTACCTCAGGGTGAAACAGCCAACTTTATCCTCAGTCCACTTGGAGGAGTTAGAGAGCTCTGCTTCACACCAGCTGAGCTGAAATAAGCCTGGATACATCTCCACTGGAAACTTCTTTTCCTGCCCTTTTGAGCATCTTGGAATAGGTTCCATTTCTTTTCCCCATGAGGACCTTCTCCGTCACCCTTCCTCCCCCAGGACAACAGAAGCTAAAGTAACTCTTCTTTTCTCCATTTATCTGAACAACTCCAATTAAAAGCTTTCCCAATTAAAGTTCCCAGAAGGGATCCAATGCATAGGCAGTGGAGTCTGCAATATTCCTCACTAATTAGGCCCCCATGGATAGACCCAACCCCAAAACCCACAAACAGGATGCCCCCAGAGTTGCAGATTATCAAGGGCAGTCTGGGCTCGGTCATCTCACAGGTTATATTGACCAAGATTCCCCCAGGAAGGGCTGCTACAGCCTCATGCATAGCTGGGAGCCCACTTTGGCCCTCCTCTGGGTAGAAGTCGCCTGTGTACCAAAGGTCTTTTTAACATCCAGCTCTCAGGCTAACTGCTTGGGCTGTAGGTAATGCCTTACCCTAAACTTGTCTACACAGAAGTAGAAAGTCCATGGTCCCAATGTTCTCAGAGGAATAATAAGAAGACTATCAACCAGGCTTGTGAATAAAAATTTTTTTTATATCTCTCTAGTCTTTGACAAATGTCTAAATATGTTCCCCACAAGCATATTTTTATTCTAACAAGCTAATTTGAAATATAATTTAAATAATTTCTACCAGAACGATACCATATGACTAACAGCACCTCGGTGGCAGAACTACTGGGGACTTCATCGTGCATTCAGAGACGCTTCCATCCTGCCGCTCTTCCCACACAGAACGCACCCTGCTAGGAAACTGGTTCATGATGCCAGCTCTCACCTCCAAACCTATAAATACAACCCAGGGGCAGCCTGCATGCGCAATACCTAGAAAATGCAGACACGTAACAAGCAGTGCTTAAAAGAGCATGGTATCAAAACTAAGGCAAATTAGAATCTTTTTGCCCCAACTCCTCATGATGCATCATTTTGCTCAATTTATTTTCACGCTGGTAAAAAAGCAAATTGTAACTCTCAGGATCTATAAGGTCAGGGCTTGGTACACCAGAGACTTCTGACATTCTGAAAAATCCCTTTTCTTTATTGTAAATGTGCTATTTGTCTGCTGTTTGCTTCATGTTTGACAAATGGAAAAGGAACCCTTGCCCCGACCTGTGCACCCAAAGTTAATGCTTTTCCAAAGGTTTTGGATGTCTATGCTGGCTGAGGTGACACTTTACTGAATTTAGCCAAGGTTTATTGCTTTTAAAAAAAGATTTTTAATTTGCCTTAAAACTGAAACAAGAAATATAATGTCCTTTCTGTGTATATGTCTCTGTTACCAAGGGAATTCTCTTTGAAGAACGGGGTGTGACGTACACCCAACAAAGAGCCCCTGAAGTACAAGGGGGACTTCCAGGCCGGGGCATTGGTACTCAGCTTGCAAAGAACTTTCTCATCCAATTCTTAAAGCCCTGATATTTCCAAACAAAGAATTTGAGTAGCTGGGTCTCAGTCCACCTACCACCCTTAGCAACAACGATGAATACTTGATGTTCTTACCAAGATTCACTAACAAGCGGTGACTCACCCAAAATTACACAGACATTGCAAATTACCCAATGTTAATTATGATCTTGTTATCTTCCATCGTTTCTTTCCTTCAGTAATTCATTTAATGCAAACAACTATTTTAAAGAACTGTCAAAATATCTTTTTTTAAAAAAATACCCTGCCTTGTTCTAGAAAGGATTTATACAGGTTTACAAAGACGTCTAAAGTTTAGCAAATGACAAATTAGAAGTAGGTGTGTATTCAAATAATGTTGCATTTTATACTTATTGGCAGGAAAAGATGTCCACTTGAGATATTTTAAGTTGAAAAATTATGTTACAAAACAGATGTCTGAGATGATTCCATTGTGTTAAAAATACATTTGCTCTGTGTAGACATACACTTAGACACACAGTCACATCTACATGGGAAAAAGCCTGCAAAGATAGACACCCAAATGCTGACTGGGGTTATCCCTTCAACGTGGGAAGACAAGTAATTTTCACTTCCTCCTTTATGCTGTTACTTTTTAGTATGAATGTGTAATGTTTTTATAATTAGGAAAAAAAGCAAAGCTTTCTTTGGTGGTAGAAGAGAAAAGATAAAGGCAACACAAGACAGGACCATAAAACTGAGCTAGAAATAAAAGTAATGAATGAGCTCTGATAAATTTGCTAAGGATGATCATACATTTGACTCTAAGTCAAACCTGATAATTTACACAAACCACTGAGTCCATTAGAAAAAAATAAACCAACTTCTCTGCTCCGGTCTAACAACTCTCAACGCCAGGAGTTTCAGAGCTGTTTCCAACAAGAGTGATAGCATTTCCCAAAGTAAAAGTCAACCCAAAGACACATTCTGGTCATGGCTACCTCCCTGACCTCACCTTCAACCCCTCTCTCACTTAATCAGCTCTGGCCTCTTTATTGTTCCTTAACATACCAGGCATGCTCCTGCCTCAGGGACTCTGCACTTGCTGTTCACACTGCAGGAACACTCTTCTCAAATACCTACATGGGTCACTCTTCAGGTCTTTTATGCCTCCTTCTCAGTGAGGTCTTACAACTGGATCCCCTATCTACAATCTATTGTACCTTAACATCTTCTAGCCTGCTTCCTTATCCTTGTGATTATCTAATAAACTGTATTTTACAAATAAAACAAAGCAAAAACAAAAAAAGCTGAAGAGTATTCATTCAACACATACTCATTAAGAATCTATTCCCTTCCAAATTCTGTGTATTTTTCCAACTCAGATACTAATGGAGATGGTCATCTCAATGAATGAGGGTGATCCTAAATCCAGCACCTCCCCATAGCGTACACAGCATCTTCCCTAAATTCTCCAAAAAGATAGGCACCCACCACCACTTCTTATACCTATGAATTGTAAAATTTTATTTAAACTCATGGCATTTAAACATGAAGCATGTACATGGCTTAACTTCCTTTTCGATATATAAACTCCACAAAGGCAAGAACTAACTAGATCTGTTCATCTCTGCATCCCTAACAGCACTTGCCAATCGCCTTATAGATGAAGGGACTGAATGAACCTTACTGAAGTTTAAAAAACTCACAACAGGACCAAAAGAACACAAGTTCAGTTCAATATATCTGAGAAACTATATCCATTTTAGTTAATTCACACCCCAAAGAAAAGTCCTATAATTTGTAGAACTATATAGTTCAGTGAGTTAAAGGAGGAATGGAAAATTTAAGAAAGAATGAACATCAAAAGAAAGTTAATCAGTATAGATTACTGAAAGGCAGACAAAGGTATTAGATTACCAAGATTGTGACATTTATACACAGCAAGGCCATCTTGACTGAACAAAATAAATAAGTGTAAAGTGAAGCCAAACAGTAATACAATAGATCTGGTTTGTAAAAGCTGACAAAATCAGCTAAAAGTCACAACAGCAGATAAGGTGGCTTTTTTGCCGGCCTTTACAGAAGGATAAAAAGATAATTTACAACCCAATACCCAGGTGACAGCAAACAGGCCAAAAACTGACCCACGTCAGAATGAAAGCTAAATGGCTTCCTTGAATAGCATTAAAAGAAAACTGTATCCAAATGTGATCTCTTTCTCTCTTGGCCCTTACAACTCCCAATTAATCAAGCTATATAAAAGGTAATCCAAAAATTATCACAACTTCTAGGCTAGCATCCAAGCAAAACTGCTACTGCATTCAAGCACTAACTCAATCAAACCCAGATGTCCTTCAATAGATGAATGGATAAAGAAACTGTGGTACATATACACAATGGAATATAATTCAGCAATAAAAGAGAATAAAATTATGGCATGTGCAGGCAAATGGATGGAATTGGAAAGCATTATGCTAAGTGAAGTAAGCCAATCCCAAAAAACCAAATGCCGAATGTTCTCTCTGATTAGTGGATGAGGATACATAAGGGGGGTGGGAACGGGAAACATAAGAGAAATGGAGGAACTCTGGATGCGGCATGGGGGAGGTGGGGGGTGGGAAGGGGGAATGGATATAGTAAAGATGGTTGATTGAGATCGCCATCACTACCCTTGGTGCATGTATGAAAACACAATTGGTGTAACTTTATCTGGTTTGCAACCAGAGAAATGGAAAAACTGAGCTCTATATATGTGCTATAACTTGAAATGCAATTAAATAAACTAATAAAAAAAAACAACAAAAAAAATATTTATTGAGGGTCTATTAGGTGCCAGGTACTGTGCTGGGTGTTGGGATACAATGGTGAAAAAGGAAAGGCCCTTATCTTGTTGGACTGATTTTGGAGGAAGACAAATTATAAATAAGTAAACAAAGTCCAGATGATTACAGATGTGTCATGGCAAGCAACTGCAGGATACAAAGGTGGGGTTGTGTTAGAGTTATGGGAAAGTGTGTTCTTGATGTAGTGGTTGGAAAGGCTGAGCAGGTGACCCTGACACCAAAATGTGAAGGAAGAGAAAGTGTTTGTAGATCCAGGCAGAGGAAACAGCAAGTTTAGGGACCCTGGGCAGGACAAGAGTTAGTAGAATGCAATGAGGAGGACAAACAAATGGTAGGAGAAGAAAGTGGTGATGGTGGGTTTGGACATATACTTTGAAATGTCTTCAGGAGAAGGGGAACAAAGAAGTAGAACAGAATCAAGAGAGGGATGAAGGATGGATGGAGAGCTCCTTTTTAAGATGGGAGAGGCTAAAGCTGTGCTATCCAATATAGCAGCCACTAGCTAGCTACATGTGGTGATTTAAATTTACATTAAGTTTGAAATTCAGGTTTTCAATCACACTAGTCACGTTTCAAATGCCCAGTGGCTTCCCATGACTGGTAGCCACTATACTGGACCATGCAGATATAAAATATTTCAAACACTACAGAAAATTCTATTGGGCAGTGCTGAACTAAGGCATGATCCTATACTGATGGAAAAGACTCTGGAGAGAAAGGAAGTTAGAAAGGAAAGATATCCTCTGAAAAGATGAGAGGGACTGGACAGAGGCTACACCAGGAAAAGTGGGCCTCTGCTAGGGCAGCAAGAAGGACTGTTGTCCAGCAAACAGGCAGGAAGATAATGACAGCTACACACTAGACTATAGGCATGGCAGGAAGATGACTTTCCCTTAGTCTGTGGCTACTGTTTTGTCCATGAAAAGAGAGGTGAAGAGGGAAGACAGGTCTGAAAAGGGAAGCAGATATGAAACAGCACAAATTCACTAGGGAGACCACACATTTAATGCAAAACACTTCACAGAAGGGAAGTGGGAAATGACAGTGAATGTCTGAGGGAGGAAGGGCATCTCAGGTGGGGAGAGGTAAACTAGAATGGTTTGGGTTTGTTGTTGTTGTTGTTGTTTTCCTTAAATCCTGGACGTGTCTACACAGTAATGACAAAACTGTAGGGCCACGGCAAGGTTTCCTACTGGCTGCCCTTTCTTGGTTCTTCCCCCTCCATCCTACACAACACTCAGAAAGGATGACATTGGTTCTATTTTTGGTTAAAATGACTCCCTCCACCTCCTCAGTCTAAACTGCTTATCCTGCTCTTAGCTCAATCTCAATTTACAACCATGGTTTGTACATTCACATAAATTATAGAAGCATCAGACATATTAAAAATGGTAGAGATAGGTAGGAGTTATAAACCAGCCCTTACCTACAAGAAGCGAGTAATATACATTTATGAAATTATATTAAAATTACATGAAAGACATGTTCTGAGTTTAACTAAATCCCTAAGCTACTCTCCTTGCTTTTCTACAAACAAAAAATTATTTTCTGACATTTTATTTAAGGTTTTAAAAGTAAACATTTTCATTTCCACAGATCTATTTGATCTCAACCACAGTTTCAATATTTGGTTTTGATCACCAGAAGTGTGCTGGGTATGGTTTTGTGTTGGCAGGAGAGGGGGGCAGAAAGTTAAAATTACCAGATTCCTTTTATCTTCCCTCTTGAGACCTACATTTGCCAACTCCTTCTTCCCTTTTTTTTGAGTATGAAATCTGAGAACCTCAAAGGTTCCCACTGCTCAAAGATCAGCTCTTTCATAGTCCTCTGAGGAATCCTTGAACTGTTACAGAAACACTGCCTCACAGCTAGGGTGCCTCTGGTAAAAGCACCCACAGCTACCATATGTGTGAAGTCTTTTGGACAGGAACCAACATCTTAAACAAACTTCCTCTCTCCTTTTTTCCCCCTGTCCAGGTCATATTGGCTGACGGCCCTCATGCCTCTCTTTCTCAAAATTCCTCTTAGCCTGCCTGTGCTCCCTGCAAACACTCTGCAGCCCTCATGGATAAGGCTCACTGAGTAAACTGACTCCAGATACTTACCTGAAGTAAGGCACAACAAAGCCACTGAACCACAGGAGACTGGTTCAGGCCACCAGGACAATCTTGCGCCTTTCCACACACCCTTGCCTTCCCATGTCCCAACCCATCCCAAACAGGAAAGCAAGATCTCCAGACCCACCAGAAGTCTCTGGGTCCTGTAAAAGGCTGTTTGAAGAACGCTGGGCTCAGCAGCAGAAAACAGTAGACTCAGGAATTCTGGTTCACTTCCTTACCCCCATTCCCACTGTCAGGCAATGGCCTTGGCTCTGCCATGACCATATACTAAATGCCCACCTTCTCCAAAAGCTCATCAGCTATACATCCTGAAAGACAACATCAAACTACTTTGGGCTTCATTTTCCTTCTCTGAAAAACAGGCACAATAACCATTCCCTGAATATGGGCAGCACACCACCACCATGTGCTCACATTGGTGAGCAGATGTGAGGAGTTTCTGTGTTATTAGCACAGTGGCTCCCTGACTCACAGCACCTACTGCTCAGGGAGACACTGAGGAGAAATCAATCCTGCTTTTTAAATTACTTTATATAGTTAGAAGCATTAGTCACTTCAATGAGTATTTCAACTTCCCTCCTGAACATCTACTCAGTTGTTTCAAAGACTGAAGCCTCACCTAGGTTCCTTACAGACTTCCACATCTTCAGCCATCTCCAAAATGTCTCAAAGTCCATGGTTCCTGCGCTGGAGGTTTATTGTTATTTGGTGTGTTCCCTTTCCAAGAAAACTTCGATTTCCATTTTGCTTGAGATAACCCAACCGTGGAGAACGACAAACTGCTTTTCACACTCACAAACACAGGCCCTGGAGTTGATTGCACCGGGGGAGAAGCGACCGCGGAATGGCCGAGGCACCGAGGCTGGCCAGGGCGCTGGTCCCCACCAGGTGTCCCTGCGGCCGGCTGGCTGGAAGGGTAAGGGCCCCAGCTCGGGGCCGTAAGTCTGCGCCCCTCAAGGCTCAGAAGTCGGCTGGAGGAGGAAAGGACCGGGGCAACCCGTCTGGGGCTGCACGCCAGCGCACGGAGCTGCAGCCCCGCAGCCCTCGGGGAGCGCGGCGCGGGTTCACTCACCCCATCTCCGGCGCTGCTCTGGCGGCCGCTCCGACGGGGCCCTTGCGCTCGCTCTCCGCCCGCTTGCAGCCGCCCCCCGCGCGGCACATGCGGCGGCCCGTGCGCGCCCGGCTTAGCCCAGGCGCCGCTCCATGCCGCGGGCTGCGCGGCCACTGCTGCCGCTGTCGCCGCTGCCGCCGCCGCCGCCGCCTGGCGCGGGGGGCGGGGGCTGGGCCGCCGTGGGCTGGGCGGCCGCGCTCGGGCGGCGCCCGCCCCGCCTTCCCGCCCGGCTCCCCGCCCGACTCCTTACGTAACCTCGTGGCCCCGAGGCCAAGGGCCACCAAGAGGCGGGGGCTCAGTAGCGCGTGCAACGTCCCCGGTACCGCAGCGCAGCCTCCGCTTTCCTCTCCGCCAGCCCCCTTCTCTTTGCCGACCCCACATTGGTGTGCCCCCGCCCCGTACCCACCTCGGGGCTTGGCGCAGGGCCGAGTGCATCCTGCCTGAAGTCCCTCCCGCAGCTGGTGGGGACTTTGGGGCTACCTTTAGTTTGTAGATGAGAGAACAAGGCCCGAGGAGGGGAAAGAATTTGCCCAAGGTCACAAATTAAGATTTGTGTTCAGGTCTTCAGAATCTGAAAAGGGCACATCCATGCCTTCCCTTAAAGTCCATTTAATCTGCCAGGCTAGGTGGCTCTAGGGTGCTTTCACATGGAATTCTGGAAGGCAACGCAGCAGGGAGGATACTACACTCTGAAGCAGGTGGTTTGGGCTCTTTCCTAGGTAAAGATGAGATGGGATCTTCCACATGGAGGGTCACTGATTTTAATGAGGCTTCATCAAGCTTGGCTTTACTCTTAGAGCAAGGCAACTTGGCAAGGCAAAAGAATAAACAGGAACAGTCTTTTAATCCCCTCTCCATATATCAGGTCCTCATTCTCTACCAAAGGCTAGCACTAGACTAGCCTAACCTTTGTCCCCCTCTGGGCCCTCCACAGGATCATCTTATGCTGAGAACACACTGCTCATATGAGCCTGGCATCTGAGGACTGTAAAAACGTCAGAGGACAAGCAAATGGAACAGGGCCAGCTGCCCAACCCCGCCTTCATCTCTCTTAGGACCACAATTGTCACCTCCTAACCTCCCCTGTCTTCTCACAGGAGCATCAATCCTCTCCTAATCTGTGCTTCATACTGTGGCCAGTAATTTCTCAGATACAAATGTGATCATGTCACTCTTCTATTTAATATCCTTCAGTGGCATTCCTCCCATTGTCCTTGGGATGAAGACCAAGACATTGAACATGCCTACAAAGCTCTGCCCAGTGGGCTTCCACTGACTTCCCCAAACTTGTCCCCTCCCATTCTGCCTTTGCTTTCTGCACTCCAGCCAACTGGCCATTCTTTCAGCCTTTGCACATGCTATTCTCAGTCTGGGAAGATTTTTCTCCTCCCTTATCTCTGTCACCCTAACTCCTTTGTCTGGCTAATTCCTACTCATCCTTCAGATTTCAGTTAAAGTCTTGCTTCCTTTAGAAATTTTACTTAATGCCCTAGATGAGATTGTGAGCTTCTTTACTTTTTTTCTTCATTACACCTATTGTAGCATTATCTATTGTGGAATTCTTGATTTAATGTCTCCCAGATAGATCTTCAAACTCTTATGAAGCCATGTCTTTTATTTTTTATTTTTTAGTTGTAGATGGACACAATACCTTTACTTCATTCATTTTTTATGTGGTGCTGAGGATTGAACGCGGTATCTTACACATGCTAGGCAAGCACTCTACCACTGAGCTACAACTGTAGCCCCATGTCTTTTTTTTCTTGTCAACATATCCCCACTACCTAGAACTGTCCCTGATAGTCCTCCATAAATATTTGTTAAATGAATGAGTAAGCTATATATATGGGCCATATATATATATATATATATATATATATATATATATATATATATATATATATATATTGGCCAGGGTCTATAAGCACAAGTGAGTTTGTTAAGAGCCAAGGTTAATGAGCACTTGGTCCTAGAGGAAGTTTATCTATCATGAGCTGAGTTCCAAGAACTACAACTGAGCCAAGGCACTTGAGGAGAAGGTGTTCCTGGCACAGTCAAGGAGAGAAGTCAGCAGAAGGGGAATAAAGAGCAGGAGCCAGCTCAGGTGGGATAAGAGTACCAGAAGATGAATCTTGATGTGGAGGGGCCAAGCAGTGCTCTAAGTAAGCTCTGAATGGGAGTTTCCTTTTGCTCTACTGATGGAGAGGGCACACCCCCATTGCCTTGGCAAGATGCAATGAGGCTAAACAGGTGGGGTGGTGAATCACCCTGGCTACTTCACACAGTCAGTGGGAAACAGAATGATCATGGAGGTGTGAGCCCATGTGAGGTTAAATGTTCTGTGATTAAAGTGGCTGTCACTCTGGGATGAAACCTTTCACCCTGGAGTGAGGAAACAGAGGGTGGATCAGACAACATTTGGAAATGTATGCTCCTCCTCTCTCCAGTTTCTGGCAGCTGCCTCTGTGGGGAATGGCCTTCATTCCTCTCCTGGCAACTCCAGGCCAGGTCAAGTAGTGCCCCTCCAGAGCTCTCCTAGGTGGCTTCAGCACTCAGTTTCATCCTCTAGAATAGTCCTTACGGGTATTATTTCATCATCTTGGAAACTTCCCAAGAGAGGGCTATTTAGTTTCCCTATCAGGGTCCCACCATAAAAACCAATATAGCGGGGCTGGGATTATAGCTCAGCGGTAGAGCGCTTGCCTCGCATGCGTGAGGCCCTGGGTTCGATCCTCAGCACCACATAAAAAGCAATAAAATAAAGACATTGTGTCCATCTACGGCTAAAAAAATATTAAAAAAAAAAAAACCAATATAGCTGCCCTTTTTTTTTTTTTTTTTGGTACTGGGGATTGAACTCAGGGGTACTCAACCACTGAACCACATCCTTATCCCTATTTTGTGTTTTATGTAGAGACAGGGTCTCACTGAGTTGCTTAGCACCTCATCATTGCTGAGGCTGGCTTTGAACTCATGATTCTCCTGTCTCAGCCTCCCTAAGTGCTGGCGCTGCCCTTTTTTGTGTGGAAAAATCTCCATAGTCTCCCTGGCCCTAGTTTCAACAGAAGATGATCCATGAGATACATTCTTTCAGGAAGCCTGATAGTCGAGTGTGGTGGCACACTCCTGTAATCCCAGCGGCTGGGGAGGCTGAGACAGGAGGACTGAGAGTTCAAAGCCAGCCTCAGCAACAGCAAGGAGCTAAGCAACTCAGTGAGACCCTGTCTCTAAATAAAACACAAAATAGGGCTGGGGATGTGGCTCAGTGGTTGAGTTCAATCCCCAATACCAAAAAAAAAGCAGCAGCAGCCAGATGGAGAAGTGAGAGATTCTGAATTGGCAGAGGCTAAGGCAAGGCCAAGAAGAGTCTTTGTAGGCCAAGGGACTTTAGTGTTCTTATAGGCTAAATGAGAAGAAAATGATAGGGGTCAAGGCTGAAGATGTGATAAAGAAGGGTTGATCCTGAAAAAAGCAGGATAGGATGAGGTCCAGGCCTGGGCAGAAGAGTTAGCTTTGCAGAGGGAAAGAGGTGATGTCACAGGGGAAGAGATTGAGGAAACGCCTGCCTGGGTGGGCTACTTTTTCTAAAAGAAGCAAAGTCATCTACTTGAACATGCATGAGAGAGAGAGGAGATAGGGAAGAAGCCGAATTTGAAGCAGCAGTGTTAGGAAAATACAAATTGGTGTTTGACTAGAGCCATACTTGGGAATGAGTAGGAAAGCAATGCCCTGGAAGTCTGGGAGATCAGACCTTGTCCAGCACAAGCTCAGGGTCTCAGAATGTGAGGGCAGCAGAGGTTTCCAGAATCTGATTACCAGGCATAGACAGTTGGTCTGAATTCTGCATTCTAACCGGGTCAGATCAGATAACCTCAGGTTGCTCACCAGAGCCTATATCCAAGACAGGAAAATAAGAAAATACAGCAACACCTCATGTGCCCTTCTTCTTTTTTTTTCCTTCTTCTTTTTTATCACCCACTAATTCTCCAAAGCATCCTGGGCAGGGGAGCACTGTGCACCCTCTATATCTAACAGGGTAACAATCCACATCTCTAGCTTCTTGCCTCTCAAAAGAGAGAAATGGTTGATCCTAGATCTGTGGCCTGGAGCATCCTGTAATTCCAAAAGTAAGGAAGTGCTCAGAAAACTACAGGAAAGGGCATGTCAAAGAGACACAGGAACCAACTGAAAGAGGCCAAATATGCAACAATTTGAGTAAAAATAAATAAATAACAATGCTATATAAGATTATAACCCAAAATATAAAATAAGTAAACATGAGGGCCGTGCAGTGGTGTAAGCCTGTAATCCCAGTGGCTCGGAAGGCTGAGGTAGGAGGATCGCAAGTTCAAAACCAGCTTCAGCAAAAGCAAGGTGCTAAGCAACTCAGTGAGACTCTGTCTCTAAATAAAATTCAAACAGGGCAGGGGATGTGGCTCAGTGGTCAAGTACCCCTGAGTTCAATCCCTGGTACCAAAAAAAAAAAAAAAAAAGTACACATGAAGCCTGGGGTTGTAGCTCAGTGGAGCAATTGCCTAGCATGTGTGAGGCACTGGCTTCAATCCTCAGCACTGCAGAAAAATAAATAAAATAAAGGCATTATGTCCATGTAAAACTAAAAAAAATATTTTAAAAAATAAGTATACGTGAGTTCTTAGTGCTACAAATTATCAAATAAGTGAATAAGTAGAGAAGGGATCAATCTTTCTTACTGAAGAATTCCAAATAATATTTGAAAAACAGAGTTTAAACCACCACCACCACCATCACTCATCCCTGTGTCCATTTGAGAATAAGCTGCTCTTAGTGATTTGACTCCAAAGAATAGATTATGAAAAAGGGAAAATACACCATTATAATAGAGAAACCTGGAAGACACTACTTTGAGCAAGTGATCAAAGTTAGCATCCTCAGTCATGTCATGTTAACATCATATATCTCCCCCAATAGGATATGTAGTATTTTTTCTCCAAACCCATAACCTCAGTCTAATCATGAGAAATAAATGGGCACACCCAAATTGAGAGACATTCTACAAAATACCTGACCAATACTCCTCAAAACTGTCAAGGTTATCAAAACAAGAAAAGAGTGAAGAACTGCCAGAGGGGACCAAGGAACGGAGGAGACCAAGGAATATGACAACTAAATCCAATGTGGCATCTTGGATTAGATCCTAGAACAGAAAGAAAAATTGGTAAATCCAGATAAAAGTCTGGGCATGGGATTGTGGCTCAGTGGTAGAGCGTTTGCCTTGCATGTATGGGGCACTGGGTTCGGTCCTCAGCACCACATAAAAATAAATAAAATATTGTATCCATCTACAACTAAAAAAAATATTTTTAAAAAAGTCTGAAGCTTAGTTAATTGTAACAATGTTGAATCCTTAGAACAAATGTTTCGTGGTAATGTGAGAGATTATAGGGGAAACTGGGTGACGAGAATATGGGAACTGTCTATTCTATCTTTGCAACTTTTCTCTAAATGTAAAATTAGCCCAAAACAAAACATTTATTAAGAAGGAAATAATGGGTTGGGGTTGTGGCTCCATTGTAGAGCACTTGCCTAGCACATATGAGGCACTAGGTTCAATCCTCAGCACCACATAAAAATAAAGGTATTGTGTTCACCTACAACTAAATATATATGTGTGTGTGTGTATAATAAAATAAAAAGGGCCGGGGATGGAGATCTGTTGTGTCAGTAAAACACACACACACACACACACACACACACAGAGCAATAAAGCAAAGGAAAAAGGAAAATAAAATAGACTTAGGAAACTCCCGTATTCCTAATCTTCCATATATGCAGTCATCAGCAATATCAGAAAGGAAAGCATGTAGAACATGGAACAAGTAATTTATCAGGTGAAACCTGAGAATATAAGTGTTTGCACAACTCCAAAGTGAGCCATTGAAATCAATATTTTTGCCAGGCACAGTGGTGCACACCTATAATCCCAGTGGCTGGGGAGAATGAAAAAGGAGGATAGTGAGTTCAAAGCCAGCCTTAGCAACAGCAAGGTGCTAAACAACTCAGTGAGACCCTGTCTCTAAATAAAATACAAAATAGGGCTGGGGATGTGGCTCAGTGGTCAAGTGCCCCTGAGTTCAATCCCCAGTACCCACCTCCAAAAAAAAGAAACCAATATTTTTAATTTTTAAAAAATGCAACCCAGTAGAAAATACATTTTACACTACAACTCAGTACACACTTCACTATCTGTAGTTTTACCTACATGAAATGGAAACAAAAGTTATACAAAATAATTCTTATCCTCTCACCTACAGCACATTCAGACATTTTCCATGTTGTTCCATTTTTAAAAGCTGTGCTGCTCACAATCTACTAAGTTGATTTTAAAACATATAATCTATATATTTTTCTTTCAACAGAGAAATTAGGCTCACCACGTAAATGCATAGTATTATCTGTTAGTAGTGAGCTTAGGTTTCTGATATTACTGATGCAAGAACTTGATTTTTTTCTTCCAACTATAAAAGTTCAGTTCTCTCAGTTGCATATGAAAGAAATGTCTTATTATAGCCAATGAATAATCTTTAGTATTATGTAATTATTAGGTTATATTTGTGAAGATAGAAAAATACTTATTATTTCAACAAACACTGAACATTTACTATGTACCTGGATGGCACCTGGCACCATACTGAACACGAGGGATAAAGTGCTTGGCAAAAAAAATAAGCAAAAGAAAGAAAAGAAAAGAACTATAGTCTCATTGTCATGGAACTATAAGATTGCATGAAATATATTACTCAAATAATCACACAAATACACAATTATAAATCGTGATCTGTGTGAATAAAGGGACTTATTTTAAATTGAGAAGTATGGTCAGGAATGGTCCCTTTGAAGAAATGTTTAAGATGAGGTCTGAAAACAAAGGCATTAGCCAGGCATGGCATTGGAAAGAGGTCCCAGGCAGAGAAAACTACAAAGGCTCTGGGTAGTTTTGAAGAACTGGAAGAAGGCCAGTGTGGTTAGAATACAAAGAGCTGAGCAAAGCATGAGATGAGAGAAGACAAGTATGCAGGGCCCTGAAGCTGGGTTAAAGATCTGGGATTTATCTGAATGCAATGAGAACCCTTGGGGAATGCCATGATCTGGTTTACATTTTTAAAAGATCACTCTGGCTCCTGGGAGGAGAAGGGATAAGAAGAGGACAAGCATAAGCACATGGAGACCAGTTAAGAGGCCCTGGAATAACTCCAGACCAAAAAAAATAAGGTTAGAGATGGATTATAGAACAGAGATCTATTTTGGAGGTAGACTCAACAGAACTTGGTGATGGATTGAATGCATATTAGGATATAAATTTCATAAAATAATCTTAGTTATAACTGTTATATGAGTATAATTATATAAAAACTTCATCAATATGGACAAAGCCTGAAAGTATAGAAAATGAAGTTTTATTTATCAGGATGACAGGAGGAATATAGGGTAAAAGATGAGCTGTGGACTCCAACGGACCTAAACTAAATCCTGGTTCTGCCATTGACTGACTTGGACAAAATTTTAATCTCTCTGAGCTTCAGTTCTCTCATCTACAAATTAGGGTACAAAGAGTGATAATATCTGTAAAGTGTTTATTTAGCTCAGTTTATTTACATTCTCAATACTCTGCAGTTATTATTATTATTGGATATATGGTAGAACTAGGGTGAAATTTTCATTATTTTATTGGGACTGAATTAATATGATCATAATGATATTTTAAAAATCAACATTTTTAATTAAGTAGAGGGCTAGGATGTAGCTCAATGTTAGAGCCCTTGCGTAGCATATGCAAGGCCCTGGGTTCAAAACCCAGCACAATAAATATATAAATAATTGAGCAGGACCAGTTTAAGGACTTTTAAAAATATATATTTAGTTATAAATGGACACAATACCTTCATTTTATTTGTTTATTTTTTATGTGGTGCTGAGGATCAAACCCAGTGCCTTACACATGCTAGGCAAGGGCTCTACCAATGAGCCACAACACTTGAGGGTCAGAGAAGAATATGTGCTGTCTTTTTAAGATGACACCAGATCAACATGGGACCACCAGCCTCAAACCCTAGTTTCCAATCTAGCCAGACAAAGACAAGCTATAAATGGTTTCCACTGGTTCCTACAGTCCTCCACCTTTCCCATTCAGAGATTTTCTATCTGTCCCAGATGCCTCCAGAGATTTTGCTAACATTCATCTATTTATTCAATTTTAACTAAGCACCTATTCGGAGTCAGTGTGTGTCCTCTAGCAACTTAATAAGCAAAACATAATGTAACAAAGTATAAATAAAACACCATCAGATACTAATTCTGCCTGGGGAATGCTACAGAAAGGGGACAAATGAACTGGGTCTTAAAAGAAACATTTCCAGTGGGAGAGCCTGGGAAGCTGCAACTGCTGAGGGAGGCGTTAGTCATCACTGAGCAGCGGTTAGAAGTCACTGATTGCTCCTGAAGCGCAAGAAGTAAAATCAAGAATCAATAAATGGGATGGAATCAAACTAAAAAGCTTCTTCACAGAAAAGGAAACAATCAATAACATGAAGAGAGAGCCTACAGAATGAGAAAAAGTCTTTACTACACACACCTCATATATCCACTGATCATAAAGAACTCAAAAAACTTAACACCAAAAAATAAATAAATAACCCAATCAATAAATTGGCAAAGGAACCGAGCAGACACTTCACAGAAAAAGAAATACAATTGATCAACAAATATATGAAAAAGTGTTCAACATCTCTAGCAATTAGAGAAATGCAAATCAAAACTACACTGAGCAGGGCACAGTGGCATATGCCTGTAATCTCAGCTGCCTAGGAGGCTGAGAAAGGAGGATCGTGAGTTCAAAGCCAGCCTCAGCAATAGCGAGGTGCTAAGCAATTCAGTGAGACCCTGTCTCTAAATAAAATACAAAATAGAGCTGGAGATATGGCTCAGTGGTTGAGTGCCCCTGAGTTCAATTCCTGGTATCCAAAAGAAAAAAAAAAAAAAAACTATGCTGAGATTCCACCTCACTCCAGTCAGAGTGACAATCAAGAATACAAGCAGTGGAGGCTGGCTCAGTGGTAGAGTGCTTGCCTAGCATATGTGAGGTACTGGGTTCGATTTTCAGCACCACATATAAACAAATGAATAAAAATAAAGGTCCATCAGCATCTAAAAATTTTAAAAAATACAAGCAACAATAAATATTGGCAAGGATTTGGGGAAAAATGTATTCTCATACATTGCTGGTGGGACTGTAAATTGGTGCAACCCTTATGGAAAGCAGTATGGAGATTCCTCAGAAAACCTGGAATGGAACCACCATTTGACCCAGTCATCCCACTTCTAGGTTTATACCCAAAGGACTTAAAATCAGCATATTACAGTGACATAGCCACATCAATGTTTATAGCAGCTCAGCTCACAAGAGCTAAACTATGGAACCAACCTAGGTACCCTTCAACATTTGAATAGATAAAGAAACTGTAGTATATATACAGAATGGAATATTATTCAGCCTTAAAGTAGAATGAAATTATGGCACATGCCTGTAAATGGATGGAACTGGAGAATATCATGCTAAGCAAAATAAGCCAAACCCAAAGAACCAACAGCTGAATGTTTTCTCTGATATGCGGATGCTAATTCACAATGGCTGGGGGGGATAGAGATATTTTGGACTAGACAGAGGGGAGTAAAGGGAGGGGATGGGGCATGTGGATAGGAATGAGAGTAGAATGGATTAGACATTATTACCCTATGTGCATATATGATTACATGACCTGTGTAACTCTGTATCATGTACAACCAGACAAATGAGAAGTTATACTCCATTTATGTATGATGTGTCAAAAAGCATCCTACTGTCATGTATAACTAATTAGAACAAATTTTAAAAATTTAAAAAAGAAAGAAGTCACTAGTTGCCTCCCAGTAGAATTCAACTCTAAGAAGCAAACTAGAAATGACCATGAGTAGCCATGCTACCCAGATGCCCTGAGCTATGATGCTGATTATCATTTTTACTATTGCTTTTTTGGATGTGTGAACAGGCAAATCTCCTCCACTACACTGTGATCTTCAAGGGCAGGGTCTCTCCCTGGGTTTTTTGTTTTTTTTTTTTTTTTGCTCTGTTTGGGCTCAATCCTCAGAAAAGCGTTCTTCTGGGCTCTAGTCTTACATTTAAGCAATGAACAAATAAACAAGTTCCCAAATAGTTTTACTATGTTTGATTGGCCTGACTTGGAATACATGTTCATTCTTGAGCCCATTATGGTACATGCAGCAGGCATGGAAGCAGCTTCTCACAGAGGGCCATAATGTGGTAGTGGGACTAGAGCAGAAACCCTGAGGAAAATCAAGGTAACTTTATATGGCATGGTGGCCCAAAAATATCAGATGCCTACTATAAGCACATGGCTAGTTAGTTTCCCAGAGTAGATAGATGAATTATTGAATGAAAAATGGTGGAAAACATATTCAGGCTATTCCTGGAGAAGAATTTGAATGGACCTATCTGGAAGGCTAGAGAGTGAGCACAATTCTGAAGATCCAAAGCATACAGAGTAGAAATATATAATTTAAGCCAATTTTTTTCAATGTTAGCTTAACATTAAAATCACCCAGGGAATCTTGACAAAATACCAATGCCAGGGCTCTATCTCCAGAGAGAATAACTGGTGTTGATGGTACTCTGTCAACAGCAATCCTTTAAATTCCCCAGGAGATCCCAAAGTGCAGCCAAGGAAGAACTGTTCTAAGCTTCCTGGTGTCTACAGATGTGAACCCTGGGAGTTTGGGAACCAGTGGGAACAAAAAAGAACACAATCTAGCTCAGTGGCTGAATTTTCTGAGAGTTAGGGCTTTGGAGAAGGAGAAGGAAATTGAAGGAATCTGTGAGGCCAAGAAAGTGCAGAACCTCTTGTGAGCACAGGGAAGAATTAATTAATTTAAAGCCTGTTAGCTCTCTTTGAGAGAGAATGGAGCTCTATGGACATTTTTCCTCTTATTGAAAGATAGAAGAAAAGACATTTGTTTGTATATCTGGAATAGCTGGGATGGGTCCAGTTTAGACAGGGGAGGCTAGACTCCAGAGTCACATCTAAGGTAGACTCTACAAGACCAAGGATGAATTAAGAAAATAGTGGAGTCATATGTAGCACTGAAGTTTCCAATTAGAGATTCCGGACAGAAGGTGATACCTCTCAAGGATATGTATATGCAATCTAGGAGAGAAAGAAGCAGTAGCAAACCAGATAGGTGATATAATGAGTGAAAATTTGGATATACTGAGATGCAGGAATCTGAGGAACAAGCAAGATGAGTTTCCAGTGGCAGTTAGATATTGTAAGTACATTGCTTAGAAGGGAGAGATACTAGGGAAGCTGGGGATATAGCTTAGTTGGTAGAGTGCTTGCTTTTCATGCACAAAGCCTGGGTTCAATCCCCAGCCCCACAAAAAAAGAAGAGGAGACTAGGGAGCCATCAGTAAGATAGTCTCTGAACCCAAAAAGAGCATATTGAGTGAACACAGGTAGGTGTGAGAAAGACACAGATGGAATCACCAGGGGAGAAAAGAGAGCTTATGAGGACAAAAGAGTGGCCATTAGTATACTGAGAGTCTTCTTATTTTAGATGTGGATCTAGATATGGATCTTTCAGCTTGCTTTAGCTATAGCAATTTTTTTGATGAAAGGATTCTTTACCAGTAAATTAAGAGCATGCAGAAACAGACAAAAAAATTACAAAATAGAAACAAGTGGGCTTTCAATTCATTTCAATATAGAAAATATTTACTGAACGCCTACTATGTGCCATATTAGCCACAGATGGCTTGTCTGGCACTGTTAGTTTATCATGCACACAGCCCAACTCCTACTCTCTTCCCAGCCCCATCTGGGAGACCTTAGTGGTTCTAGTTCCTAGAATCTTTGCCTTTAATAAGATTCAGCTGATCCAGCTAAGTGAAGTCCCCTAGCTCATCTGGAGTCTTCATAGTGGGTAACATCTTTCCTGGAACCTACCTGTTTCACAACAGCTGCCCAGTGGGCTTTTGGCTCTAGCTGCCTCACAAATACCTTGCCTGTGCTGGCCTCCCCAGGAAACCTTGGCTTCTGTTCCAGGGCCCAGCTTTTTCCTAGCTCCTATGCAGGGTAGAGAAGCATGATCTGGCAGCTATCCCAGAAATGAGTACACCAAGGAGATGGCCATTTCTAATCATCTCTCCAACAGCTAAGGTTCAGGGGCTTCAGGAATTTCCTTTCTGTCACGTCAGAATGGCAAGACCAGAATAGTTTGCAGAAAATCACTTTGAATCAAGACAATACCCCTCTAGTCACACAAAGTAAAAGGCTGGTTGATCACAGTCACCAGCCACCCACAGAGACTTTCCCTTTTACCACTTTATCTGAGGTTCCTTGTCCCCTCGTCCGTGCAGCAAACATTTCCGCCACCCTACTTGGTCAGAAGTGTGAGGGCTGCATCTTCAATAGACCATTTCTTTTACAAATGTTCTTTCTATTACATATTATCTATCATTCTCATGCACATGCCATCCCTTCAATTTGCATAATTCTCCAATAAACCAACTTCTTACCTCCTTCAAAACCCTCATAAAAGCTGTTTAATCTACTTTACTCAAATATCCCTTTAGTTGGGTATGGTGACATGTGCCTGTAATTCCAGCCACTTGGGAGGCTGAGGCAGGAGGATCACAGGCTTGGGGCCAGCTGGAAAATTTTGTAAGACTCTATCTCAAAATAAATTTTTTTTTTTTAATATTTTTTTAGTTGTAGATGGATACAATGTCTTTATTTTATTGCTTTGTATGTGGTGCTGAGGATCGAACCCAGGGCCTCACGCATGCGAGGCAAGCGCTCTACCGCTGAGCCACAATCCCAGCCCTCAAAATAAATTTTTTAAATATTTTTTTATTTGTTGATGAATCTTTATTTTATTCATTTGTTATTTATATGTGGTGCTGAGGATCGAACCCAGTGCCTCACGCATGCTAGGCAAGCGCTCCACCACCCAGCCACAGCCCCAGCCCTCAAAATAAATTTAAAAAATAAATTTAAATGAAGGCTGGGCATGGTGGCATGTGCCTGTAATCCCAGTGGCTCAGGAGACTGAGACAGGCAGATTGTGAGTTCAAACCCAGCATCAGCAAAAAATGAGACACTAAGCAACTCAAATAGACCCTGTCTCTAAATAAAATACATGATAGGGGTGGGGATGTGGCTCAGTAGTAGAGTGCCCCTGAGTTCAATCCTCAGTACCAAAAAAAAAGGCTGAAGATGTAGCTCAGTTGTAGAATGCTTGCCTAGAATGTGCAAGGCTATATCTCTAATATATACCTATATACATATAGATATATATGACATATAAAGATGTATAATGTAATTTAAAGATATATAATATAAAGATATATCTATATATTTTAAGTTATATTTTATAAATTTGTTTTATATGTGTGTGTGGATATATATATATATATATATACATATATATATATATGAGTTCCTTGTCATCTCTTCTGCAATATCACAAGTGGTCTCCCAAGTCAATCTACAAAATTAATTGATGGGGGAAAAAACACGAGGCGGAATGAACTTAGTCCATTACTACCAAGATCCCTTGAATAACTAAAGCAGTGGTTCCTCTGACTTGCCTCATCATATGAATCATTCAGAACATCAATTAAACATACTGATTCAGTACTTCTGGAATAGGGTATAAGAATCTGCATGTTTAATAAGTGCCTGGAGTGATTCTTACGAAAGGCAAATTTGGGAAAGAATGAACTGAGGTGTTCCATTAGCAAGGAGGGGCTGATGAGCTCCCTGGGGCTGACAAGGTAAAGGCTCCTGGCCAGGCTTACATAGTACAAGTTCCCAGGAGCTTAGACAATTGTGCCACTTTTACAAACCCTGGCAGACACATTCGGCCCCAGGACTCCGTGGACCTTTTGCTTCTGTATGCCTGTCCCTTCCTTCTCCAATGTCCTCCATAGAGGGCCCTCATACTGTGGCCTCTTATTTCTGCTGCCAAAGGCCTTGGATGATCCACATTCTGGCAGCCCCATCCCCCTGGCTGATTCCCTACAGTAGAGGGATGACAATGAAATGTAGTCCTAATTTAGAACAAAAGAGTCACATATTTATTGGCCAGGTATTAATTAGGCAATGGCTACACATAGCTGGTGACATCATAGTCTACCTTTGGATCCAGCTGGATCATTTTATGGAAATAAGTTGGGAAGCTTATATCAACTAAACCTGAGGTCAGTGTTTACAGAGGGAGACACTAGACACCAACTATAACTGTTAGAGCTGATATTTCACCTTGGGGCCCTTCTAATACAAGCCAGCTAAATGGAGCCTGGGAGGTCCATTCACATCCAGGTTGCTCCTGCAGGCCGAGCTGTATGCCTGCATAGAGCACAATCCAAATGCAACCACCTCCTCCCCACAACAAACCCAGAGTACAGAGGGTCAGAATGGGTTATGGCAACACAGGTTGATGAATTCCATTTGGCTAGAGATTCATAAGTTTCTTCCTTTGGAACCAGTAACATTTTGTTTTAATAAAAACACAGTTTCTGAAACAGCCTGTTTTTCCTCACTCCAGAAAGTTTACATAAAGCAGTATTTTGGGGCTGGGATTGTGGCTCAGTGGTAGAGTGCTTGCCTCGCATCCGTGAGGCACTGGGTTCGATCCTCAGCATCACATAAAAATAAATCAATAAAGATATTGTGCCCACCTACAACTAAAAATTATTTTTAAAAAAGCAGTATTTCCATGGGATGTCAATGGTGTTATAGAGTAAGGAAATGTTCCATGCTCCATGGATTTGGGAGATAGCAGGCTTAAAAAAAAAGTGAGATAGTTTTCTTCATAATTTTATTTTTTAGAACCTTTAATATGTCAGTGTAGACTTGGGAAAGTCTAAGAAACAAAAACAGTGTACTATATTTCTAAATTAAGTGAATTTATTAGCAATGAAATCTTTTTTTTTTTTTTTTTTTTTTGGTGCTGGAGATTGAACTCAGGGGCACTCGGCCACTAAGCCACATCCCCAGCCCTATTTTATGTTTTATGTAGGGACAGGGTCTCACTGAGTTGCTTAGCGCCTCGCCGTTGCTGAGGCTGGCTTTGAACTCATGATTCTCCTGTCTCAGCCTCCCTAAGTCCTGGGATTACAGGCTTGTACCACCGCGCCCAGCTAGCAATGAAATCTTAAGTAGTTTTCCAGAGTATTTCAGGAAATGTTGAAATAAAGTCTACTCTTATTCAGAACCGACTGGGCCTTTAAGAAATAAATTGTTGCCAAGTTGCTTAATTGCAGGTGGACATCCCCCCCCAAGGAACTTTCCTCTATAACCACAGAACACACGTCCAGGACTTAGGTGGTAGAGCACAGTGGATAAGCGAACGGGCTGTCTGGATTTCATCTGTGCTCACCTACTTATTAACCCCAGGCATGTTTTCTAACTTCCCTGTGCCTCAAGTTCCCCATTTGTAAAATGGACAATATGTGTCCTTTCACTATAGATAAAATGTGAGATAAAGGCACATATTAATATTCATAGCTGCACAGTATTCCATTATTTCAAACTGTGTTAAGTTAGAAATATAGAAATGAATAAAATATGGTCCTTTTCCAGAAGGTCCGAATCTAAAAAGTACTTTCTTCTGAGAATGGGGGAGCAGATGAACTAGAGGATTCTGCTTCAGGGCTGATCATAATCTCATCTACTTCCATAGTCAGGCAATGTGGAAGGGGAAACGAGAGATCTAAAATGAAGGATTCAGGGGCTGGTAGCATAGCTAAGTGGTACAGCATATGTTTAACATATGCTAGGACCTGAGTTCGACATATGCTTATATAAATTTAACCTATATTTTTTTAGTTTAGTTTTTGTGTGTACACGTATGGTATTGGGGATTGAACTCAGAGCTTCAAACATCTTAAACACACAAGCCACACTCTCCAACCCCTAGACATATATTTTTCCAATTTAAATTTTATTATTACTAAAACACTCACAGAGTTTGAAATTCAAAAGACACACAAAAAAATATGGCATAAAAAGTCTCCCTCCTAGCCAGGCACGGTGGTGCAAGCCTGTAATCCCAGCACTTAGGGAGGCTGAGACAGGAGAATCATGAGTTCAAAGCCAGCCTCAGCAACAGCGAGGCGCTAAGCAACTCAGTGAGACCCTGTCTCTACATAAAACACAAAATAGGGCTGGGGATGTGGCTCAGTGGTCGAGTGCCCCTGAGTTCAATCTCCAGTACCAAAAATAATAATAATAAAATAAATAAATGAATAAATAAATAAAATTTAAAAGTCTCCCTCCTGCCCCACTTCCCCAGATACACAGCACCTAAAACTTAAAATAATAATATGAAAGAGTCTAAGAAATCTTAGGAGGTTGGCTAGGCACTGCTAGCAAAAGTGAGAGCAAATTGCTGCTTCTGTCTACCTCTCCCTCAAAGACATAATTGATCATGTCACTTGTTTTTTCTCTTACTTTTTTCCAGATTAGAAAAGAAAGAAATACTCATTGGGGAAATTCATAAAGTGCATAGAGAAGCAAAAAATTACCTATAGTTGTTTGCAAGTATTTTAAATAGCTGCTTAAAACTTGCATTGATACAATATAGCTTACTAAATGTTCTCCCCATTCACTTCCGCATTTTAGAGATCTGGGAACTAAAACTATGACAGGTATTTATTTCAAGAAGACAAAGAAACTTTAAAAGCACACAGTGAATGAGACAGGTAAGATACAGAGCCAGATATGTATATGTGAAAATTATCTATATTAAATTGAAACCACAGTAATGAATAAGTTTAGGGAGGATGTAGGGACAGAAAGAGAAGAACAGCAGTTGACAATTAAGACTTCAAGGATTCCAACAATTACAGAATAATGAAAATAAAAATCTGCAAATTAAATAGAGGGAGATGTACTAAATAGAATAGTCTTTGTATCCTCAACACTTACCAAAGATGCCTGACAAATACAAGCAATAAATATTTGTTGAATTGAACATGGGAACAGAATGAAAAATAGTATGCCTGATGGGGGTGGGATAGGATTGCCATATGAAATATATGGATGCCTAACCACTGTGACCAAGGGGCAAAGGCTCCAGTGTATAAGTGGTTGTTGAAGTTCTAGGGATAGACACAACTTCATATGGAGAGCATGTAGAAGGGAAAAAGGACAACGACAGAGTCCTGGGCATCCTGACTTCAGGAGCAGTGTCATGGCAGCCAAGAGGCCTCCCAATCTCAGATTGGAAATTCCTCCTGCCTAAAGCATGGGGAGGACAGAGCTGGCAGGAGGGCCTGAAGGAATTCTGTAGTACCTAGATCTGCAGATGATAGGAGAGTCGGAGAGAAGGAAAGGTCTATGTTTGGGGGCCAGAGAAGAGATCCCTTACCATCAGTGACCTTATCACCAGGGCTCTGAAAAATGGACAGGACACTTCCTTCCCAAACAATATAATTTTCACTGAAAATGGACCTAATAATGTGCTTCAGGCTACCCTCAAGGCTAAATTGGACTCTACTGACTCATACTTCTTTTTTTATCTTCAGTTCCGATCCTTGTTTCTCATACAACTCTGTAAATGACAGCACTGTTGTTCTTTATACTGGAGAATCTATTTCAGGGACAGGCAGTGGACAGTCTACAGTTGTGTGTGCTATTATTACCTGTGACATAGTGGAAACTTTATAGCATTCATTTCAAATGTAAAGGAAAAGAGAACACACAAAAATGGACTGGAGGGACATCTTGCTAGGTAAATTCTCTGAGATAAATTTTCTACAGAATGCAGTCAGCTGTATAAGAAAAGAAATTCAAACAAATTACCTCTTCACAAATCTTTCCAGGCAGCTCAGAAACAGCCTTTAACCAAGCTAATTTGTGGGTAAGAAATATCTCTATCTCAATAGCCCAAAGTGAAAAAGTCTTATCCTTCACAAAATTCAATTCCATTTGGCAAATACCAATCATGTTCCAGAGCCTGTGCTAGAGAGAGAGAGATGGAAAGTCCATGCCCTCCCCACTTCCCACCAGTAGTAACTGAATACCCAAACAGGAGGAACGGGACCATTGATGGGAAGTAGGCCATGCAAAGGGAAGGTGTATCTCTGTTTAAATTAAGAAACAGGCATCTGCTTACTGAGAGTATCATGGTCTTGATTAACATAAATCAATTCTTGATGATGTAAAACTCTGGCCTTCTGGACATTTTAAGTTGAGGTCTAGGGGCTGAATCATGTCAGAGGTTCAGGTAATTAAAATCATTTGAGGGAAAGTATAGAAGCAGCTCATGTGCTCCTTCCTGCAGTCTCAACCTTCCAAAGGACACTGGGACATGGTTCTTATTTTGAACACTAGTGACTCCTATCCTTTCTCAAGAATTCTGAAGTGGGCGGGTCAGAAATGAATAGAACAGAACTGTTGGGGAAGCAGAACAACTAAAGGTATAATTATTTTTAACTTTGACACCATTTTCAAAAAAGTGTTTTGTAATTGTAGCTCAGAAGGTCCACAGCCTAGTTGGTTAACTAGCCTCACTCTGACATTGATGTTTAGATGCAACAACTTTTGCTGTGGAGAAGGTATTTAAAAATTCAAGTAGATTTTAGAAGATTCCTGGAAGCAAGAAACGATAGCTTTGCTATTAATCTCTGACTCTTCTAAAATCTGTGCAATTTTGGATCAGTGCCTTAAAACACTTTCTCATGGAAGAAAGAAAAAACTGATATGTGAGTCAGGGTAAACTGGCAATTTCTGTCATTACTGCTATTATGATTGTCATTTTTCTGAGGGATACATCAGGGGGCAGACTACTCAAAGTTAGATTTTTAAATACTAAGACTTTAATTATTAACTCCTGCTCTTGAGGTTTTCTAGGCCAAAATCCTCTCTCCTGAGCCTTGTGGCCAGTTATCCTGGGGTTTCATCCAGTAGTCCTTCAAGCTCAGATATAAGAGTTTGATACACAATTCCTTTCCTTTCTGCTCTTTAGCCTCTCTTTGTCCTCCCCGCCACCTTCTCTTCCCCCCAACCCTCTCTCTCTCATAATTTATATACTATAAAACTCACCCACTGGGGGCTGGGATTGTAGCTCAGCGGTAGAGCGCTTGCCTCGCATGCGTGAGGCCCTGGGTTCGATCCTCAGCACCATGTACAAAGCAATAAAATAAAGACAATGTGTCCATCTACAACTAAAATATATATATATATTTAAAAAATAAATAAATAAATAAATAAATAAATAAATAAATAAATAAAACTCACCCACTGGTGCTGGGGTTGTGGCTCAGTGGTAGAGCACTTGCCTAGCATGTGTGAGGCACTGGGTTCAATTCTCAGCACCACATATAAATAAATAAATAAAGGTCCACTGACAACCAAAAAAATTATAAAAAAAGATTCAAAAACTCGCCCACTGTAAATATATAATTCATGACTTTTAGTAAACTTACGGAGTTATATAACTATCACCACTATCTAGTTTTAGAATATTTCTATTTCTCCAAAAAGATCCTTCATTCTCATTTGTAGTCAATCCCTCTCCTACCATAACCGTAGGCAATCATAGATCTGCTTCCTATCAATTTTTCATTTTTTATTTTGAGACAAGCAAGTTGCAAGTTGGTTAGGGCCTCACTAAATTGCTGAGGCTGGCTTTGAACTTGCAATCTTCCTGCCTCAGCCTCTCAAGTCACTGGGATTACAGGTGTGCATCAGTATGCCCAGCAGAGTTTTATTTTGTTTTGTTTTAATGAAAACACAAATTTGGCCCTAACCATCCAAGAATTCCTGCACCTTTACCCGAGGGTGGGGTAGTCCTCTAGCTAATAATATTAATTTCATTCTTCAATTTGTACAATACATTTTATGTCTGTGTCTGAGGCCATGGCTAGGCCTGACCATGGAAAGCTCCCATGTGGATATGAAAGGAAAATTCTTAGGTCCAGCAGTCATGGTGCAGGGAAATGGAGATTACCTCAAGTGCTGACATAGCAGAAAGTTCAAGGCCTAGGATACAGATTTTAGTCCCAGGTAAAGTGGCCTCCTGAGTGATTGGTTTACATGGATGTACAAGTTATTTCCATGACCAAAGCAGTGAATCCACAGCTTATATGCTTTGGACCTTGTGGGCATCTCACTCTGTGTGAGCTGTCAAGACACATCAAACTTTGGGTACACCTCATGAGGTATAAAAAAGGCAGGCAGTAGGGAGCCTCCTGCCTCTTTGTCTCATTTATGTCCTTTGCACTGCTTTTATCTTACTTTAGGAATAAACTAAAGTAAAATAAATCATGAACTGAGTCCAAGTCAAGTAGTGTCTAATATGAAAGCAAATGGATCTTGCTTCAATGTCGTAGAATATCTACATTCTAATCTCTTACCACAGAGCAATCTGTACTAACAGCTCCTATTTCTCAGAACTACAGCTCAAAAGTGTTGTTCTGTAGGTACCTTAGTATCCTTTTTTTTTTTTTTTTTTTTTTTTTGGTACTGGAGATTGAACTCAGGGGCACTCGACCACTGAGCCACATCCCCAGCCCTATTTTGTGTTTTATGTAGAGACAGGGTCTCACTGAGTTGCTTAGCGCATTGCCATTGCTGAGGCTGGCTTTGAACTCGCGGTTCTCCTGTCTCAGCCTCCCAAAGTGTTGGGATTATAGGTGTGCGCCACTGCGCCCGGCTTAGTGTTCCGATTTTGACATGGCTGTTCTCACAAGACTGACTATGCATTAGAATCTCTCCTCATTCCAATCAGTCAAGTTGGAGTGTTTTATTTTGCTTTGGTAAACCATGAGGAACTAACATTTGTTAATGATTATAACCTAAGCTACAGTGTATAGTTATTATCTAATTTCAGGAATCAGAAAATTGAGCCTCAGAGAAATCAGAAAAGTTACTCAGGTTATCTGCATCTAAAGCCAATGCCCCTTCCACTTAAACATACTGAAGATCTCGGGCTGGGGTTATGGCGCAGTGGTAGCGTGCTCGCCTAGCACGCGGGAGGCACTGAGTTCGATCCTCAGCACCACATAAAAATAAAGATATTCTGTCCACCTACAACTAAAAAAATCAATAAATATTTAAAAAAAAAAACATACTGAAGATCTCTATAGAGCAAAAGCTTTGTATCTATCTGTGGAAGGAGCAGACTCCTACCTCCAGGGAGAAAACAGAGTCAACACTCAACAACGTCTAATTGGAATATGCTGAAATCTGAGGAGAGATGTGCCATTTCTCCAGGTACATCTGGATCACACTTCATATTCCAAATATAACAGAGATAATATTACACAGGGGCTCCTTAAGGGGACTTGAGAGAGATTAGTAAAAAGAACTCTGAGTTGGCCCTCAGGGACATGGAACTTCTCTGAAGAGTATTCAACAGAAAAATAACCAGTCTCCATCTTCTACCCCAAGAATCCAACATAAGGTCTCACTTCTGGCAATCCATATTGTGTGTGTTGTTTGTGTGTGTGCACGTGTGTGTGTGTGTGTTCATGTTTCTGTGTATCAGCTTGTTGGAAAATCATCTCTTTCTGCTGGTTAGTTTCACTTTGCTGCTTTTTCTCTCACCTTGAAAGTCCCTCTATCCTTGTGTCCAGTTGGAATTACCTTTCCCATGCCCCATTAGGTTGTCACACACAATTTTATATAATACATATGTTACACCATTACTATCTTCTGTTAATTCTATAATTAAATCTTAAGATTTGTGTCCCTCATTTTTGAATTTCTCCACTCCCCCAACACTAAAGATAGAATAGAATGGATATCAACAAATGTTTATGGAGTATAAAATAGGTAATATCACAAATCCTAAGAATTTTTACACTGGAGTTTCATTCCTAGACTTCTATCTGAACAGAAATAAAATATTAAATAAATGATCCAGCTTTGTTTTTAGTTCACAAGAATGAGCAAATTAAAGTGAAGTGTTTAAAAAGTCATTTTTAAGCTCATTTTATTGTTATTTATTTTTTATGTGGTAATGGGGATTAAACCCAGGGCCTCATGCATGCTAGGCAAATGCTTTACCACTGAGCTATCTGCCAGTCCTTAAAAGTCATTTTTGCTACAGAGAAATAATGTACTTTCAGCTCATTTCTATACAGTGGGGTTCAGTCAAGGAGTGGATGTTAAGCACATCTTCCTGAGAAGCTCAAGGCACAGGGGTTATTAGAGGGAACATAAGGGCCCATTATCGGTGCAACAGGAATGCCTGTGGTTACATGGATATACAGTTTTGCTGATCCTTCTGGAGAAGTCACCTTCCTTATGACTCACTTTCTTAAATGCTTACCTTTATATTTGCCAGCTGTTTGAATTGGTGCTTCAACTGTTTTGACCATCTGCTCAGAACGAACTTTTCGATTATCACATTTTTTGGCACCTCAAATAATACAGTTTTGGAGTTGGAGGAGACCTTAGAAATCAGCAAGTCTAAGACCTTGGTTCATTTGCTCACAAACATTTCTTCATGGCTTCACATGTGTTGACACCAGTGCCAGGGGCTTAAGATGAAGAGACAAACATCATACACGGTACTGGACTTCTGGCATGTATATTCTAGCAGGGAAGATGGATATCAAAACACTCAATAAAGTAATGTAGATGCCTATCTGATAAATAGGTGTCCAGGAAACAAATGTATCATGCACTGGAGGTAAGATGAGTCTTTATATATGGTTGGGTTATTAACGAGGGGAGAAGAATAAAGTTGGAAAACATAATATACAATCTTTTATATATAATATTTATATAAACTCATATATCTTGTCAAATATGAAACTGGAGAGGAAGGGTCAGATAAAATGAACATTAACTGAGCACCAACTATGTATCAGCTTGCCAGATTCTGTGCTAATTGCTAAAGATGTGAAAGATACAGCCTTTCCCTTGAGGAGTTTATAGTTTAGGTGGCTATAAACAAATGACAATTCATTGTGAGAAAGCATGACTATATAGGTGAATGACAGAACAATCAAGTTTCTACTTGGAGGTGGGGGCAAGTAAGGGTGTGTTATGGAAGACCATCTGAAGATGACATAATAGGCTAAGGTTTACCAGGTAGACCAGCGTGGAGAGGGCACTGCACAGTAAAGGAACAGCATGTGCACAACATAGCCTGAAGCCTTCCAAGAACTTCACATAGTTTGATATAGGTGTACATTAAGTTCATTTAGGGAGAGAGGCAGGAGATAACACTGAACAGAGAGGACAGTGCTCAATCATTTTGTGTGTGTTTATTTTGTTTTGGTAGTGCTATGGACCAAACCTAGGGCCTTGTGCATGCTAGGCAAACACCACTGAATACACCCCAGGCCTACAGCAGATCCTGATGGGCTGCACATACCATACTAGGGAGCTTGAACTGTATCTTGGAAGAAATTTAAAATTACTCAAAAGATGGATCTAGATATAGATGTAATGAAGTTTGTATTTTAGAAAGAAATACAAACTTTGAACTGGTTGGTAGATGCACGTGAAATGGTTATATTATTATCAATTCTTCGCATTTTTTATAATAATAAAGTGAGAACACTCAACTAGTGGGACGAAGAAGGGTCTGGAGGGGTACAAGGCTGAATACAGGGACCAGTTACAGGCCATAACTATGTTCTTCGTGAGAAGTAATGAGGATCAGAACTAAGAGTGTGACACAAAGGAAAGAAAAGTGGACAGACAGAAGAGATGATCAGGAGCTGAGCACACAGGCCTTCAGGGTGGGGGGACTTGGTATGTTGAGTGAGACAAAGAAAGGATTCCAGGATGCCTGCCAGGATTCTGGCATGGATAAGCAGGAAGAAGTATTCTTTGAAAAGGGAAATAGAGGCAGATAAACAGGTTCAAGAAGAAAGATGAATGCACACTTAGACATATACTGCAGGTGGCTGTTGGACTTCCAGACAGAAATTTCTAGTAAACAGGAGTATTTAAGAGTCTAGAGCTCAAATGTGATGGATAGTTGGAGATATCCATTGTTGAGTCATCAGCAAAGAGATGGAAGCTGAAGCCACAAAGAGACAAACTGCGTAGGCAATATGAGGAAAATACAACCAGAGTCGTAGAAATACCAATATATAAGGGGCAAGTGAGAAATGAGGTATCAGCCAAGGACATAGCAACAGAGAAGTATATTCTGTGTGTGTGTATGTAGTTAATTTTCGATATATTATGTTTTGACATCTTAAAAAACTTTTCTGATTTGGGCTAGCCAATTCTTAGAGATAGAAAGGGAATCAGTCAGGAGTATCTAAAGCCATACCTCTTCTATCTGGCCCCTATGCCCCTGGAGACAATATTCTGTCTCAATCACCCCAGGTACTAGGCAACTAATACCTCTGAAATGGTCCAATCTAGCCAATCCAATCTTAAACTGTTCACCAGTTTCTGCCTTGCCTTTCCCTAAGTAACCTTAAGAAACAGTCTGGCGTAATGCTTTCCCCTTGCTCCTGCTCCTGTCTTCTGCCTTCTGAACACCCTGGCGTCTTTCCCTGTGGTCTTATGTGGTTTTTGTGCCTCTTGTCACTAGCACCTATATCATACATTTTGATTTCCTCAGCTATTTCTTTTTATTTTTTTAGTTGTTGATTGACCTTTATTTATTCATTTATTTACATGCAGTGCTGAGGATCTAATCCAGTGCCTCCCACATGTAAGGCAAGTGGTCTACCACTGAGCCACAATCCCAGCCCCTCAGCTCTTTCTATACCTCATCTCTTGGCTATATTTGGCTGACCACCATATAAAAGAATAAGATTACATCATAATACAGAACAATAAAAAAGAGTGACGCCGGGCAGGTAAGAATCATGAAAAACTTAGAAATAATGTGAGAAGAGAGTTTAAAGGAGGAAGACAAATACAGTGTCAAATGCTGGACAGATATGAGATGAACTGAAGACTGAGTCTTGAACTTAGCCCCAGGTAAATTTTTCCCTAATGAACTTTGCCAGAGTGATTTCAGTGACAGAAACCTCACTGCAGTAAGCAGAAAAGGTAGAGAAGTGCAAACAATAGGAATGGCATATTCTTTGTACAAAGACTCCCTCCATTGGGGAAAGGAGATAAAGTAGTACACAGGATTGAGAGCAAGGTATCAGTTTTTTGTTTTTAAAATATTTATTTGTTAGTTGTAGGCAGACAGAATATCTTTATTTTATTTTTCGTGGTGCTGAGGATCGAACCCAGTGCATCAAGCATGCTAGGCGAGTGCGCTACCACTGCGCCACAACCCCAGCCCTCAGTTTTGTTTTGAAACTAAAGAAACTTGAACAAGTCTGGGGGTAGGAGCAGCAAGCAACTGCAGGAGTAAATTGCAGAAGAGCAGAGATGCACTGATTAAAAACACAGGCAGCAGCAAGAGACTGGAAGACAAAACATGAAAAGAGAATGAGAGAAAACTGCAGGTCAGCTGAGAAATTAAAGTCATTAATGTTGAAGCCTCAACTTTATCTACAGTGATAAGAAGTGAAATAAGAAAATTAAGGCCCAGGGAAGTAGTGACTTGCCTGATAATCTACAAAGAGTAAAATTTTGACTCAAATTTCTCAACTTGCAGGTGCTCCTTTTATTCCCTATAAACAATTACACTGAAGATACTTGCATGTTTTGAACATCTGTTTTAAGATTAGGCTTTCTCTATCTTCTTTCTGAAAGATTACTAGGCAAGGCTGGCTTCACACAAGGGAGGAACAAGAGACCTGCCATCAATAAGCTTACCAAGACCTTTGATGGAGACCCAGAGACTTGCCTCTTAAAATGGGGAGACAGCAGAAGCGCACTCTCTGATGAGGATTCTGGTTTACTTGTGCACTTTTGAGTGCTTAGAAAATGATTCTACCAAACTACAGTTTTATCACTTCACTGAAAAGGATTCTGGAAAATTACCATTAGGACAGAATATGGTGGTATGGGGGGAAGATGGTTGAGTTAGCTCTGGACAAGATTCTTGGGCTCTTTGCACTTTTCCTAGTCCTTTCTAAGTGTAACTCACATATTTTATGAAGAAGTGAATAGGGCCAAGCCACTAAGGTAGACAACAGGAACTTTCCAATGAGGCAGACAAAGAAATCAGCCACAAAACACAAATGAAGAAAGAATACTAAAGATTAGAGTCATAATTTGGCCTTGGGTAGCCCCTGTCAAAATAAGAACAAGCAGATAGTATGTATCTTGAGACCAGTTCACTTCCAGTTAGAAAAGAGTTTGTACCACTAAATAAACAAACATCAGGAAAAAGAAAAGGTAACATCTTCATATTATAATCCCAGATTTAAGAATTAGAAAATACCTTGGCCCACCCCATTAAGCCCAATTCACAGCTTTTTCCTCCTCTGACATTTTTAAATCTTTCCTTCCTTTGTGACTTTTTTTCAATGATTATCAACTGGCTTCTGTAATAAAAATAATACTCAGTGATAAGCAAACTTGGAACTGTTCACTTCTTGCCCTCTCCTGTGAAAGTTCCCTACACAAAGGACTCTTTATTTGGGAGGATGACATTGAGGTGAACTGAATTAGGATTTTGTAACTTCTGTAATTACAACTCCATGTAATTAAAGGCAGAGGAGCATGGATGTGAATCTAAACCAATGCCTCAAAAAACCTGAAATATTTTCTTGGAAAGTAAACATTTGTGTAATTTTTAATAACTCTAATTTTTTTTGGTAGTGCTGGGGATTGAACTCCAGTTCTTGTGCATGCTAAGCAAGTGCTCTACCACTGAGCTACACCCTAGACCAATAATTCTAATTATTATTAGCATTCACCCATGATCTTTCTTCACTTCAGCCTAAAGCATTTTATATATATTGCTGTAATTCTCACAATAACTTTATGAGAGGTAGTAAAGATAATTATTCCCATTTTGCTGAAGATATAATCTAGGGAGGGAAAGACAATATTTGTTCCGGTCAAAAAAATTGAGACAACTGTAATTTTGGTGGGGGCAGGGAGATTGGGGATTGAACCCAGGGGTGCTTTACCACTGAGCTACATCTCTAGCCCCACCCCCTTTTTTATTTTTAGACAGTCTCACTAAGTTACTGAGGGTCTCACTAAATTGCTGAGGCTGGCCTCAAATTTGCAGTTTTCCTGTCTCAACCTCCCAAGTTGCTGGGATTATAGGCATGTGCCACCACATCCAGCTGGAAGTCTGTAATTTTAAAATTTTTGTTTAGTAATCTCTTCATCTGAGTTTCATCCAAATGCTTGGACCTGTGGAGGATGGTCAGTACATTTCAAGGGGAGGGGAAGTGAGAATGCAGTTTCCTCTGTGATGTCAAGCACTTCAGGGTTGTAGATGCTGCTGTTGCCCAACATCTGCTGAGTGATCAATCCAAAGGAGAAGGGGAGAGGTTCAGCATGTTCAGCAGCGTGGCTTCATTGGCTCCTATTTAGGATTTCAATAATGCCCCTGGAGATTTTAGTGGTGATGCATAAAGCCTAAAAGAAGGTCTTCTTGTGCTGTAGACCAGTCTTCTGGGATGGCACAATGACTTCACATGGAGCAACAGGATCAAGCACCAGTGGCAGTTGGCACCTTATTGGACAGCAGCATATCCCTCATCTCAGTAAGGTCCTCATTGGTGAACAGAAATCCCATATTCCCATGAATGTTTCTCCCAAACTGGGTTGTTTCCCATATCACGTTGGATGGCCTCATACATCATGATGTTCTTGCCCATCAGCACCATAGCCTTCCCTCAGAGGGACATGTGGATCTGCTGCATCTTCTTGGAGCCCACAATAAAGAGGTTTGGATAATCATCCAAAAGTTTGAGAGGCTAAGGCAGGAGGATCACAAATTCGAGGCCAGCTTTAACAACTTAGCAACACCCTGTCTCCAAATAAAAATAAAAAAGCAGAGGCTGGGGAATGGGGTGTGGCTCAGTGGTAGAATGCTTGCCCAGCATGTGTGAGGCACAGGGTTTGATTCCCAGCACCACATATAAATAAATGAATAAAATAAAGGTCCATTGACAACTAAAAAATATTTTTAAAGAAAGCAGGGGCTGTAGTTTAGTGCTATAGCACCCCTGGATCAATCCCCAGTACCAATAAACAAAAAGAAAAAGAAAAAGAAAAACTTGGATGATCTTAAGTACTAGGACTTCCAGGTCACCCTGCCTTCCCTGGGCATCTCTGTGATTTGTTAGGGATTGTCCTACAAGGTTTAAAGAGGATGTCACTCTTGTGAGGATGCCTGGTTAAAGAAGGGTACCCCAGCAGCTTCTGAATACACTTTTTGTTTGGAAAATTCAATACCTTATGAATTCTACCTCTTCAAGGAAGAAGTTAGAAGATCACTCAACTTTCCATTTAGCTAGCAACTGTACATATATGACTTGGTTTCTGCCTAGGAGATGCAACCATTCAGAGATTTTTTTTTTTAAAGGTGAGCAATGTGAGCAGAGTTTGTGAAATTCATTGGCAGGGAGGCTACAGGGGCAGAGTTCCTGCTTCCCAGAACTCCACCCCAACTGTGCAGTGCAAGAGTCTAGGCTATGAGCAGCAACAGAGGCTCTACTGGTGTAGTCTCAGGTGTGACTTGGGGTTTGGACGTTCCTGGTCACATAGGCTCTAAGCTCGTCATTTCTCCAAGATTCTGTTATCCCATATCCTTTAATAAACCACCTCCTATTTTTACTGCTTAGATTGGATTCTCATGTTTGCAACCGAGAACCCTTACTAAAGAGACACAAACACAATGTTGGAAGCACACACACAGAGTAGGTGACTTTATCAGGAGGAAATCAGAAGCATCATGTGTTAAGGGGGAGCTCTGTATCTGAGCAGGATGACAACACATATAGATGGGAGAGGTGCTCTGTAAGGTGAAGGTATAACAAGAAGAAGGGACATTAAGATACATATCAGCAGGTGTAGGGAATAACAAGTTGTCTAATGTTGCTTAAGATTTTGGGGATAGAGTCAGGCACCATGGCACACACCTATAACCTCAGCAGCTTGGGAGGCTGAGGCAGGAGGATCGCAACTTTGAGGTCAGCCTTAGCAACTTACCGAGGCCCTAATCAACTTAGTGAAAACTCTGTCTTAAAATACAATTTAAAAAATTAAAGGGATAGGGATATGACTCAGTGATTAAGTACCCCTGGGTTCAATCCCTGGTACCAAAGGGGGAGGGGGAATTTTAGAATAGGAAAAAAGTGTTTCATTGAGAATACAAGGCTTTTCAAAGTAACAGACTTGATCCAAATCATGCTGTGCCCTTTACCAGCTATGCCCTTGGTTAAATTATATAACTTCTTGACTTACTGTTACCATCTATGAAATGGTTAGTGAGCCGGGCATGCTAGCACACGCCTACAATCCTAGCAACTCAGGAGTTGGAGGTCAGCCTCAGCAACTTAGCAAGGTCCTAAGCAACTTAGCAAGAGCTTGTCTCAAAATTAAAAAAATATAAAGAGCTGGGGATGTGACTCAATGGTTAAGTGCCCCTGGGTTCAATCCATCAGCGCCCCCCCAAAAAAGGGTTATTTGTTGTCTGTATTTTGCTTTGTTGCATCCCTAAAAGCAAAATGGGTCACCAGAAGATCTACTGGAGTCACCTGCACATATTTATCCAGGGTTCTCATTCTTGTTACATTTGCTTAAACCAGTGTGGTCTGGTCCAGAAATAAGGATTCAATATGTGCCATCAGTGTTTCTGTCAGTATGCAAAGGATAGGCTTCATTAAGTTGGACTAAGTGATCTTCCTTGAATGGATTATCCAAGACTTCTGCCTAATAAAAGTATAAAAAAATTAAAAATTTAGAAATATCTTTTTTAAAAAGTCGTTATTTTCCAAGTGCTATGGCATACACCTATAATCTCAGTAGCTTGGGAGATCTTGAATTCAAAGCCAGCCTCAGCAACTTAGGCCCTAAGCAACTCAGTGAGATTCTGTCTCTAAATAAATCACAAAAAGGGGCTGGGGATGTGGCTACGTGGTTAAGTGCCCCTGGGTTCAATCCCTGGTACAAAAAAAAAAATAGTGGCTATTGTCCAGATTATGACCAGGGCCTCTGAAAGGAGAGCTTTTTTTGATACTAGAATTCCCCAAGATCTTGTGCTAGTTTGTTCTGCCTCCAGATCAGTGGGTCAAGCTAAGGTGTAAAATTATGTTAATTGTGCCTTGCTCATGGGAATGTAAAATGGTACAGCTACTGCACAAAACACTATGGAAGTTCTTCAAAAAATTAACAGATTTTTCATTTGATACAGCAAGGCCATTTGTAGGCATATACTCAAACAAATTGAAAAGAGGGGTTCAGATAATTGTACATCTATATTTATTGAATTAATAATAGCCAAAAGGTAGAAGCAACTTATATGTCTTATCAATGGATGAATGGGTAAAATAACATGGTATAAGCATACAATGTACCATCCTTAAAAACTAGCAAGCAAATTCTGACATAAGCTACAATGTGAATGAACCTTGAAAATTATTTTAAGTGAAAAAAGCCAGTCACAAAAAGAAAAATATATGATTCCACTTACTTGAAGTACCTAGAGTAACCAAATTCAGAAAGTAGAATGGAGATTACTAAGGACGGGATGTGGGGAATGGGAAATTATTGCTTAATGAATACAAAGTTTCAATTTGGGAAGATAAATGTTCTAGAGAAAGATAGTAGTGATAGTGGCACAACAAGGTGAAAATACTAATGTCATTGCAATGTACACTTAAAGGCAGTTGAAATGGTAAATTTTATATCATGTATATTTTGCCACAATGTAAACAAATAGGTTTTCATAAATCAGACAAAATGTCTATAAAACACTTGAAAAAAAACACTAGAAATTACATAAGATGATGTCACACAAAATTTCCTAAAGAAAACTTCAATTTTTGCCGGGCATGTGTCGTGCCCATAATCCCAATGAATAGGGAGGCTGAGGCAGGAGTACTGCAAGTTTAAAGCCAGCCTCAGCAAAAGCAAGTTGCTAAGCAACTCAGTGAGATCCTGGCTCTAAATAAAATGTGAAAAAGGGATGAGGATGTGGCTTAATGGTCGAGTGCCCCTGAGTTCAATCCCCAGTACAAAAAAAGAAAAAGAAAAACAAAGCTTTCATTTTTAAAAACTTATACACACACACACATACATACATATATATATGGTTTTGAATCTTGTGGGCTATTGGATGGGGCTGCTTGTTGGCATTATGTGACACAGGACAAGAAGGGAAAAGAGATACAACTGCTCCAAAACTTCCTCAGTGTGCCTTGTAAAATGAATGAAAACAACGCTGATGACTCACAGAACCTTTCTTGTGGGTTTTTTTTTTTTTTGGGTCCAAAAAATGATGACTGTCCTAATAAATATGAAGAAAAGAAAGCCCATGAGAAATGGAATTTCACAGTACTTCATTATTGTTTGTTGATGTCAAGTGGAATGTGGCAGAGAGGTAAAAAAAAAGGAGTTTCTGGTGTTGAATAGAAGATACCAGGGAGGAGGTGACAGAGTTATTAAATTGAAATGCAATGTTTGTGAAAAAACTGGTGTTTCAGTTGGATGTATCTTTTTTTTTAATATTTTGTTTTGTTGTAGATGAACACAATATCTTTATTTTATGTGGTGTTGAGGATCGAACCCAGTGCCTCACATATGCGAGGCAAGCGCTCAACTGCTAAGCCATAGCCTCAGCCCTCAGTTGGATGTATCTTGATGTAAACAAAGTTGGCATTTTCTACGTGGGTGTCAGAGATAATGTATTTTCCGGGTTACTGGAAATTTTGTCCCATTTTATTGGAAACATCAACCTGTTCAAAATAACTATATTAGGTAATAACAGACTCCTTATTATGCACCTCTTACTTGGAATTTATTGAGCTTATTTCAACTTACAGCATATTCAGAAGTCCTTGTTGTAAGGATGCTTGGTTTCATCCAAACTGTTTACAGGTTCAAGCAATAAATGTGAACGTATTTTTCCTTAGGGGTACAATATGCAATAATAGTGATGAGATGTTAGGAATGAGAATTCATATTTCTGAAAAAGATGCATCTTGGGAATTAGGGGGTATGCTTTTCAAAAGATTCTGCAGCACCATAAGTGCTATGATGTCCAAAGACGCACAGAGAAAGGTGAGACTATAATGTACTATATAATGAGACTATAATGAGACTAATGAGACTATAATGTACCTGACAGCAAATGGGAAATAAATTTTCCAATTTTTAAATAAAGTGCCTTCAGTGTTGTGGTTTTGGCAGAACACATTTAGCCTGTTCCTCAGTACAATCATGGGAACAAAATTGGGAGTATTTGGAATGTAGAGGTATTATCTACAATTCAGAGTTCCAAAAAGCAAAAAAATGCACATTACCTAACTCTAATATTGTGGTAAGTAATGACTGTTGGATAAGTCATCACCTAAATTACCCAGTCATCTGGAACCCCCCTACAGCAAGGCAACAAGTATAGAAAAGATATTCCAACTATACTGATAAAATTAGGATTCCAAATTAAACACACACACACAATCACTAGCCAGGCGCAGTGGCACACACCTGTAATCCCAGCTACTTGGGAGACTGAGTCAGTAGGATCTCAAGTTTGAGATCAACCTCAGCAACTTAGGAAGACCCTATCTCAGATGAAAAAATTGGCTGGGGATGTAGCTCAGTGGTAAAGTGCCTCTGGGTTCAAATACAAAAAACTAAAAGATTACATATCAATGAGACCACTACCTAGAATATTGCCCTAGATGGATTCAGAAAATAAAACTTTAATCCTTCAGACACAAACTGAAATGGCATATGTTAATGAAAATGACAATTTTGAAAGAGAGCATTCTGGATCAAAGCAAGAATTTCTAAAGTCTCTTGTGCTGGGGTTGTGGCTCAGTGGCAGAGCACTTGCCTCGCACATGTGAGGCACTGGGTTTGATTCTCAGCACCACATAAAAATAAATAAAATAAAGATATGTCCATCTATAACTAAAAAATTTCTAAAGTCTCTTAATGCAACATTTTTTTTAGTTGTAGATGGACACAATATATATATATTTATTTATTTTTATGTGGTGCTGAGGATCTAACCCAGTGCCTCACAAGTGCAAGGCAAACGCTTTACCACTGAGCCACAACCTCAGCCCTCTTAATGCAACATTTTGAGACCTAATCATTGTTCTTATCAAAGAGCTTGTCTCTAAATTTTCAAGCTCTGAAAGACAATCTTTATTATGAAGCTGTCAGAATGCTTGCTGTTTCTCTGGCTTACAGTAGTAGTTCAACTTGGTTTCTTTTTAAATTGTGTTTAACTTTCTTGTTTATGGATCAGAAAACAAGGAACCAATTTTAGACAATGTTTCAGACTTTGATGTGGCACAAATTACAATTGGGATAAACACTGCAACAAATATAGCTGACTTAAACTTGGTAATAAATGAATTCAATAAACTACCTTGAGCTTATTGAATATCTGAGATTTATTACAACATTAAATGAAAAATATATGTTGGTAAAAACATACTTGTCTATCCTGTAAGAAAGTCCAAGTACCCTTTGAAAGTTTTTTTTTAATATTTATTTTTTAGTTGTAGGTGGACACAATATCTTTATTTTATTTTTACGTGGTGCTGAGGATCGAACCCAGTGCCTCCCGCGTGCTAGGCGAGCACGCTACCACTGCGCCATAATCCCAGCCCCCCTTTGAAAGTTTTAAGTGGACTCTAAAAACTTCTGGTGTTTTGGAGAAAATTCAGACTTATCTAGAAGCATATTGTAACATCCTTTCACATAAACTTGAGAATCTTTCTATAAAAACTCATTAGTAGGGCTGGGATTGTAGCTCAGTGGCAGAGCGCTTGCCTCGCATGCGTGAGACCCTGGGTTCGATCATCAGCACCACATACAAAGCAATAAAATAAAGACATTGTGTCCATCAACAACTAAAAAAATATTAAAAAAAAAACTCATTAGTGATCTTTTTACAGTACACATATTATCTGATATACAAGTTTTGAAATAGTTACAGACCACTGAGGATAGTAAATCTGCCACAGTGAAAGACTTTTTTTTTTTTTTTGGTACCAAGGATTGAACTCAGGGGTACTCGACCACTGAGCCACATCCCCAGCCCTATTTTGTGTTTTAACAGGGTCTCACCGAGTTGCTTAAGTCCTCACCATTGCTGCTGGCTTTGAACTCGTGATTCTCCTGTCTCAGACTCCCAAAGTCCTGAGATTACAAGTGTGAGCCACCGCACATGGCTAATGAAAGACATTTTTGTTTTTGCAACTGGTTGCATTCCCATTCCACCTGCTGGATTTAAACCTACTCCTTCAACTGAGTATTTACATATGAATTTTTCTGGTGAGACAAGTGTAAGAACTGTTTAGCACTTCCAATTACCAAAAGTTTTAAGAAAATATGGATTTTGCTATAAAAAACACTGTAAAACTAGAAAAGGAAGAAAGTTCTCACTACTTGGACATTAAAATGTTTCTTTGAACAAAATGATGCTTCTTGAGCAGGGGATGTAGCTCAGTGGTAGAGCACCCCTGGGTTTAATCTTCAATTGGGTGGGTTGTGGTAGGGGAGATGCTTCTTTTTTTTTTTTTTTTTTTTTTTAGTTGTAGATGGACACAATGTTTTTTTTTTTTATTTTATTGCTTTGTATGTGGTGCTGAGGATCGAACCCAGGGCCTCACGCATGCGAGGCAAGCGCTCTACCGCTGAGCCACAATCCCAGCCCCGAGATGCTTCTTTAAAGTTGTTATTGATAGACATCTATTAATTATCACTTTTGGAAAAATTTTCCAGCTTCTTGGCCCAATACAATTTATGATATGAACATAAAAGAAATGTCTTCTTGGTCATTTAAGCAAAAAAATAAAAATTTTTTGTTAATTTATTCTAGTCAAAAATGGTAATATTTTTCTATTTTTCAAGATGCATGTGTCATAAACTTCAATATAGATACTTTTAGCATGGCTATACAGACCTCATTCAGGTATAGTAGCATGCTGTATATTAAAAAACTAGTTACTATATTTATAAATTAGAATTACCTATAGGATGCCATGATTTTTTTAGTTTATGCAATTTTCAAATGTGTTTCTTATTTTAAGGAATTGCACAGCAAAGATAATTGGTTAAATCTGTTATATATATCAGAGGCATATATTCTGAGGTATGTATTTATTATATACTTTTCTAGGTAGCACTAGTTTTTTTTTTTTAAAGCATACTTTTCTTTAAACTGTATTTATTTATTTATTCTTATGTGATGCTGAGGATTGAACCCAGTGCCTCACCCATGCAAGGGCAGCACTCTACCACTGAACTACAACCCCAGTCCCAGCACTAGTTTTTGTTTTAATATATTTTTTAGTTGTAGATGGACACAATACCCTTATTTATTCATTTTTATGTGGTGCTGAGGATTGAACTCAGTGCTTCCTATGTGCTAGACAAGCACTCTACCACTGAGCTACAACCCTAGCCTCGGCACTAGTTTTTTTGTTTTTTGTTTTGTGATGCTGGGGATTGAACCCAGGGCCTTGTGCATGGGAGGCAAGCACTCTACCAACACTATCTCCAGCCCTCAGCACTAGTTTTTAAAATGTAAATTTTTAGACTACATTTGTAGGTAAATAGATGGAGTTGGAGAACATCATGCTAAAGTAAGCCAATCCCAAAAAACCAAAGGCCAAATGTTCTCTCTGATAAGTAGATGATGATCCATAATGGGGGAGGGGGCATGGAAAGAATGGAGAAACTTTGGTCAAAGGGGAGGTAAAAGAAGGGATAGGACATGGGGGCAGGAAAGATGGTGGAATGAGATGGACAAAAATACTCTAGGCACAGATATGACTTCACATATGATGTAACTCTACATTGTATACATCCAGAGAAATAAAAAGTTGTGCTCTATTTGTGTACAATGAATCAAAATACATTCTGCTGGCATGTACACCTAATTAGAATAAATAAATTCAAATAAAAAAAGCAGAATTATAAAAATACTCTGGAATCTCTGACATCCCATAGGCTTAAAATCATTTCTGAGGTAGATAAAATAGTTGAAAATATCTAAGAAAGTATACTTTCTTTAAAGACTTGGCTTTAATCATAACAATTTTTTTTCTGTATCCTATTTCTGGCACTCATTATATCTGATCCATAAATCATTTTAGATATCTGAATAACCTCTATGAATTACCATGTGGTAGATTTGGCTAACTTGACAGTTATTTATTATCAAAGTGGTTACATGATAGGTGAGTTGGTGCCACAACATCATACAGTTATCTTTTTTGCTCTTGAAAGTTTATTATATAAGTAATGTATAAAGAAACAAATAGAATGAAAAACTCACTCCAATCTCACCATGCATAGATAAATACTATTTCTCTGTGTTCTTCTTTAACTCTTATGTTGTCTTTATTTTTAAAAATTTATTAATGCTACTAAAAGTCATAAGAAATCATGCAATAGTAATTTGAAGATATATAGTCCTACAGTCATGTTCCCCCATATATGTACTTAATGTAAAAAAAATTGGAAAAAATCTAATGTCTCTAATCTATTATCAAATATCAGTTTCCCACTAAAGTCAGTCATCTTTTTTAAAAAATATTTATTTTGTAGTTGTAGGTAGACATAATAACTTTATTTTATGTATTTATTTTATATGGTGCTAAGGATCGAACCCAGTGCCTCCCGTGTGCTAGGTGAGCACTCTACCACTGAGCCATAACCCCAGCCCCTAAAGTCAGTCATCTTGATAGGTCAATCATTATGGGAGGTAAAATGTTTTAAACACATTTTTCCCAGTACACAAAGCAGGTATTAACTATTATCATATTCTCATTCTCCCCAAGAAATATGCATATATTATTGTTTTTGAAGACTAACAATGAGATTAATTTGATATAAACAGTACATCTCAATACCAATGAAAATACCAACCCACCTATTCAGCAGGTTGAGGCAGGAGGATCTCAAGTTTGAGGCCAGCCTGGGCAATTTAGCAAGACTTTGTCTCAAAATAAAGTTAAAAACAACAACAACAAACATTGGGGGCTGGGATGTAACTCAGTGGTAGAGTACTTGCCTATCATGTATGAGGCCCTGGGTTTAATCCCCAGAACCAAAATGTTTTTTTAAGAGTTTGAATATAAATCTCCAACTCATGATACAGATTCCATTTCAAATTATTTGATAAATTGGATATTTCATTTCTTAACCTACATAGCTTTTATAAAATTTTAAGCCACTAAACCAATAAAAGTTAATTAAAGCTATTTTCTGGTTTGTAGTTTTAATTAATTTCCCCTACAGTAGTAATTAAAACTGATACTATACTCACATAGTTAATTGGGTTGGGAGTGGGAAGGTAGGGAGCAATGTGCTTGGGTTAACTGTGATTAAAAACTGCATTTCAGTTCCTCATTTCACTTACTTTATGTGTGGGCAGAGACTTAATGATAAAATGGTGTAAATAATAATTGAGGATATTTGCCTTTTAAAGTAAAGCATAAATATTCATACAGCAAAATATTTTATGGTTTGAAGGATATTTCATTAGCAGCATTATTATTATTATTATTTTTTGGTACTGGGGATTGAACTCAGGGGCACTCGACCACTGAGCCACATCCCCAGCCCTGTTTTGTGTTTTATGTACAGACAGGGTCTCACTGAGTTGCTTAGTGCCTCACCATTGCTGAGGCCGGCTTTGAACTCACAATTCTCCTGTCTCAGCCTCCCTAAGTGCTGGGATTACAGGCTTGAGCCACCGCGCCCGGCTAGCAGCATTATTTTAGACTAATCTGTATAGTCAAGGCAAATCAGAGAAACCTGTATGTCCTTTACTTTCTAAAGTATTTCTATGTCAAATGGTTGGTGTTATAATGGTTCTTTTTCTACTCATGTTATAGCACAATTCTTACCAATATTAAATTTTTAAAATGAATTATGCTATAAACCCTTAAATGTATACATGTATTTCTTAAATATTTCAAATGCTAAATGTTTTTTCTTGCACACATTGAAAACAGTATATTGACCTACAATGCATCTACTGTCAACAGTTTTAATCAGTTTTATATTCATTGTTTTGAAAGATTTCAACCTGTTTTTAGCAGAGAACTTTATCTTAAGGTCTTTAATACAATTCTCTAAGATTCTGGGTTTTTTTTGTTTTTGTTTTTGTTTTTTTTGGTACCGGGATTGAACTCAAGGGCACTCGACCACTGAGCTACTTCCCTATTTTGTGTTTTATTTAGAGACAGGGTCTCACTGAGTTGCTTAGCACCTTGTGGTTGCTGAGGCCGGCTTTGAATTCTCCTGTCTCAACCTCCCAAAGTGCTGAGATTACAGGCCTGTGCCACCACACCCAGCTAAGATTCTTTAAGATATCAAAAATTAGCTTATGATTTTATACATTATAATATTTACACTTCTATATTATGAAGAAGCAAATTTTTAAGCCCTTCATTTGATTACCAGCATTAGAATTCACTTTGACTTCTATTTTATGCATTTGTAAGTTTTTTCTTTAATTACATAGAAGCTATTGGAACTTCTGCACTGAGTGCTAAATGCTAAGGAAAGGGGAGCGTAATGGGGTGACTTTTCCATTAGCACACAGTCATTATAAGAAACCAATTAGAAGATTCTATTTATAAACATAATTCTTTTACATAGTGTGTATCACATGCTTCACTGTTACTTTTACAATAAGATATTCAACTATTTTTTATGCTTCAAGAAGTACAGCATGAAGTTTTGTCCTTCAAACAATTCAACACAAAGCATAAGAACACATTTTTTTTAAATACTTTTTTTTAGTTGTAGATGGACACAAATATCTTTATTTATTTATTTATTTTATGTGGTGCTGAGGATCTAACCCAGTGCCTCATGCATGCAAGGCAAGCGCTCTACCACTGAGCTACAATCCTAGCCCTAATGATAAATTATTGAATGTATATTACCTATAGTTCAGGAAAGTTTGGATTGCCTTGAAATGATCCAGTTTTCAAGTTCTGATTTTGACTAATACCTTTTCCAATTCCCAGATACATTATAATACCTACCGTGTGCCATGTATTATACTATGTGATAGTTTACATCAGCCAATTTCCCTCTTTTTAAAGATAGCTAGATGGGTATGGGGCTGTGGCTTAGTGATCAAGTGCCTACCTGGCATGTGTGAGGCACTAGGTTCAATCCTAAGCACCACATAAAATATAAATTTAAAAAATAAAGTTTTAAAAAAGTAAACAGATTAAACTCACCTCTTTAAAAAACTAAGAATAGCTAGATGCAGGGCTGGGGGTGCAGCTCAGTAGTAAAGCACTTGCCAAGCATGTGTGAGGCCTTGGATTTAATCCCCAGTATGCAAATACATAAATAGAAAATAATGAAGACTGCTAGATGTTAAAAAAATGACATCTATATCTTGATTTTCTAAACAAATGTCACTAAAAAAATTATGAATAGCCAGGAATGGTTGCACATGCCTATAATCCCAACAAGTCCGCAGTCAGCAGGCTGAGACAGGAAGATCTCAAATTTGAGGCCAGTCTAGGCAACTTAGTAAGACTCTGTCTCAAATAAAAAATAAAAAGAGCTAGGGATGTAGCTCACTGGCAGGAATGCTCCTAGATTCAATCCCCAGTCTCTCTCTCTCTCTCTCTCTCTCTCTCACACACACACACACACACACAATTATGTGGAGGGAGAAAATAACAGCAAAATCAACATTTTTTTTCCTTCAGTACTGGGAATTGAATCTAGGGCCTTTACATGTGCTACACAGGTGCTCTACCACTAAGCTATACCCTCTGCCCTTTATTTTATTTATTTATTTATTTATTTATTTATTTAAAATATTTTTTTAGCTGTAGATGGACATAATGTCTTTATTTTATTGCTTTGTATGTGGTGCTGAGGATCGAACCCAGGGCCTCACGCATGCGAGGCAAGCGCTCTACCGCTGAGCTACAATCCCAGCCCCCCTTTATTTTATTTTAAGACAGACTCTTACTAATTTGATTCTCTTGCCTCAGCCTCTGGAGTGGCTATAATTACAGGTGAGCACCAGTGTACATGGCCAAAATCAACTTGTATATGTATGTGATACATACATATATATAATTCAAATTGATTCCAGGGCCTAACGCAATCTAAGCATATACTCTACCACTGAGCTATTCCCCCAGCCCAGAATCAACTAGTAAAGGGCAGTCTTTCTCATAGATATAGATAAGGCCTCAAAATATTATTATCCAGTAGAATATAAAACTGACACTCTATGACCTTTAGTTGCCAAGCAAAGATTAAATTATGGCCCGAATACTCTGGTTATACCAGAGAAATAAGTACTAAGTTTAAATAAGTATATTTCTACCAAAAATGGTTCTAAGGAAAAAACTTAAGTATCAGTTATTTAGAAAATTCTCTGCCATGGATCTGATTATTTTATGATGTCAGAAAATGAGGTACAATAATTGATAATACATAATATTATAAGAAAACATTATGGGTAAAAATAGCTTCATTTGAAGACCTCAAAATTGGTAATGCTTGGGGCTGGGGTTATGGCACAGTGGTAGCGTGCTCGCCTGGCACGTGTGAAGCACTGGGTTCGATCCTCAGCACCACATAAAAATAAAATAAAGATATTCTGTCCACCCACAACTAAAACATAAATATTTTTTAAAAAATTTGGTAATGCTTAAGTGCTTCACAGAAATTCTCAGCAGCTCAGGATCTCCTAGATGCCACATATGAATATCAAGAAATATATACTTTTCAGGGTATATATTATTTACAAATAATCCCATAATAGTAACAAAGTGCTACAGTTTAGATCTAGAATGTCCACCCAAGGGCCCATGTATTAACAGCTTGGTATTCATTCTGTGGTGCTACTAGGAGATGGAGGAACCTTTAAGAGGTAGGATCTAGTAGGAGGAAGTCAGGTCACCAGCAGGATTCCCTTAAAGGAGATATTGAGACCCTGGCCCCTTCCTATCTACCTCTCTCTTTCCTCTGTTTTCTGCTACAAGGCAAACAGTTCCTTTCATCAAGTGCTTCCAGCATGATGTACTGTTGCCCCAAGTGATCATGGATTGAAATCTCTGAAACCATGAACCAAAACAAATCGTTTCCCTTAAGCTGATTATCTCAGGTACTTTGTCATGGTGACAGAAAACTAATAAACACAAAGAGAAAAGCAAATTGGCCTACTACAACACCTCTGTTTCCAAATGTCCTCACTAACTCCTGACTCTAGGTGGGGAAGCATTTTTCTTAGTTTTTCAGTTGTTATGTTGCTTGTCTTCAAGTTTTGTATCTCCTATTCTTGCTTCCTAAATATGGGTATTTTCTGAGGCATAGGTCTTGGCCTTCTTTTCTTTATAAATACTACATGCATGACTCATACATTTACATATTTAAGCATATTTAGTGATATATTTACATATTTAAACCTCTTTCCTGAGGGTTAGCCCTGTATTTCTAACAACCCTCTAGAAATTTTCTCTGGGATATTTCACTATCACCTCAAATTTCACAGATCTGGTCTGGGATGTGGCTCAGTGGTATAGCGCTTGCCTTGCATGCGTGAGGCACTGGGTTTGATCCTCAGTACCACATAAAAATAAATAAAATAAAGATATGTCCATCTACAACTACAAAAAATTTTAAATAAATAAATAAAAATTTCACAAATCTATTTGAGCTCTCAGCTCATTTTTGCTGTAAAACTAACTTACCCTATGAATATCCCTTTTCAGTCTCAATTTCCCAGACTCAAAGGATTGGAATCTTCCTGATTCACGCATGAAATACTTCATATGGTCTGTTTCACCATGCTCAGGGAGGAAATGAAAATGGAAGAGAAGAAAATAGGGTTTTAAATCCAAGTTAACAAATTTGGCTTTTAGTCTACAGACAAAAGGGACCCAATGAATAATTTTGCATCACAGCCATGCTTGAAGACAACTGAATCTATAGGCTGGCAGGGGAGTGATGTTAGATAAGGGTATCAATGAGAAATACTTCATTCTCATCATCCAGGGAATAATAGTAAGAACTTTGATTAGGTGTAGGCAGTGGGTAGGCCAAGGGGACGGTTGCTAGATTTACTGCAGGATTAGAATCGACAGAACTTGGCCACTAATAGAAGCAAAGGTAGCAAAGAAAGGGCATCCAATTTAGACATTAAAGTTTCCAAGTTGGTTGTATTAAGAGGGGTGCACGGTCTGGGAAATCATTTGGGAGGAAAATAGTCGTTAGGTTTGGGATATTCAGCATTTGTACACCTGAGGTACATTCGAGAAGAAATAGCCAAGATTCTTGGAGGTAGCTGGGAACCTACACTGCAGGTGGAGCAAAGTTGAAATGTTTCCGCAAAAACATGTACCGAAAGGACTACAGAAATCTTACTACCAAGGCTTGCTCTGGCGGGAGCGAAATGCTGCATCGCCCGAATAGTCCAGTGATGTCTGCTCCCCCACGCCTGCTCCTCCACAGGCCCCGCCACCAGTTCGCAGGTAGCTTTTCCTGCCCTTCCTGGGCATCCCAGAAATTGCGTTCGGATTCGCCACCCGCGTAAATAGACTGGGGCATAAATAGACGCGGAGTCTGCTGCCGGCTGCCCGCTGCCCTGTCACTGGGTAGGCAAACGCGAGACGACTGTATCATCCGCCCTGCGCTGGGCGCCACCTTTCGGAGAAAGGGGGCGTGGCAAAATTAAAAAAAAAAAATCCACGGTGAACTCTAGATATCGCGAGACTTACCTGCAACCTTTTCATTTGCTTGCCGGAAGCGGAAGTCGGGTGGTTGTTGGATTCCAGCAAGAGAACCTCCGTTACGTAAAAAAGCAGAAGGGGTCAGGCGTTCCGCTGTGTGGTGGGCCAGGAGGTGGCTACCAGCGCGAGTCTGGCCCGCGGGATCTGGACACATACAGCCTTTGGCGGGTTAGTCGCCCTTTCGGGGAAACCGGGAGGAGAGGAGCGGGCGGAGGTGTTTTCGTTGTGTGAGGTGATCTGGCCTAGCTAAACCGGAAGCCACTTTTCTCAAGGCTTCTATAATTTCCCTCGGGTCTGTACAGTTAAGATGCTTCGGGAGGGAGCAAATCTGTCAGAGCCTTGGTGAACAACCCATGATGTGCTTTGAGGTTGGACTGAAAAACGCATTTGTACAGTTATCTTCGTCTGTGCACTAAGCTTACCTCCCATAGCAGCCAAAGTTCATCTGGTTAGGCAATATTTGGATTTGTCGCCTGCATCGAAAGTTCTGTGTGGTTTTATTTGTGGTGAATGAATGAGTCGTGTTCGAATACAAATCTGAACGGCTGCAGCCTCCCCCTCCTCCAACAAAAAAGGAATACCATTTATGAATGCTAGAACTGGCTTGTTCGTTCTGAAGGCCCAGAGAATGAGTGTTTGTAGCTTCTTCTAACTTCAGTGTAAGCACAAGCTCCCTCTTCGCACTCCTAGCGTTGGAAGTCTTCAGAGCACGTTTAATCCCACCCCTTCATTGACCAAGGCCCTTATGTACCTAGTTCCACCGTCCCCATCTTTTGAGGGTTTTTTTTTTTTTAAATATATTTTTAGTTGTAGATGGATACAGTGTCTTTATTCTATTGCTTTGTATGTGGTGCTGAGGATCGAACCCAGGGCCTCACGCATGTGAGGCAAGCGCTCTACCGCTGAGCTACAGTCCCAGCCCTTGAGGGTTTTCTTCAAGTTTTTTTTTACACCTCTCCCCCCCCCCCCAGATTTAAATAAGCTAAACATTCAACAGTATAGCTGCCTCACATCCGTGGAATATATTAAAGCTTGCATCAATTAAAAATTCTGTTAAACTGAGTGCAGTGGCGCATACAGTAATCCTAGAGACTCAGGAGGCTGAGGCAGGAGGCAAGTTCAAGGCCAGCCTCATATCTCAAAATTAGGAAAAAAGTGACAAAGGCAGGGGAGGCTGGGGAACTACATCCCTAGTAGTAGAGGCCTTGGATTCAATCTCTAGTACAAAAACGAGATGGTATTTGTTTACTTGTGTGTTGAGGAAGCTGTGGAAGAACACAAAAATAGAGTAGGACATTTTCCTTGCTTTACCATTTTATTGCCCATAGGTCATCTTTTTTTTTTTAAATATTTTTTTAGTTGTAGATGGACACAATGTCTTTATTTTATTGCTTTGTATGTGGTGCTGAGGATCGAACCCAGGGCCTCACGCATGCGAGGCAAGCGCTCTACCACTGAGCTACAATCTCAGCCCCGCCCATAGGTCATTTTTATAGTGATTCTGTGGTCCCTATGAATTTGTTTTAAAATTATCTGAATTTGTGTTAACATTCATTTCTTGGATTTGGGTATTTGACCTTAGTTTGCCAGTCCCAGATGCATTGAAAGTATGATATTTGATAAGGCATACTCTCTGAGCAATAACCTGAAAGGTAGAAACATCCAGATTTTGTTTCTTGTATCCAAACAGTAATTCTGGTTTAATTTTGTCAGGATAAGGGTAGCATTATAAATGTTACAAATATGGACATCACCCCCTCCCCCGCGTGCACCCTGGGTATTGAACCCAGGTGCATTTAACCACTGAACCACATCCCCAGCCATTTTTATTTTTTATTTTGAGACAGGATCTCACTGAGTTGCTGAGGCTGGCCTCACACTTGTGATCCTCCTGTCTCAGCCTTCAGAGTTGCTGGGATTACAGGCCTGCACCACCACACCCAGCTATAAATGTGTTATGTTTGGGAGACTTGGAGAAAACACAAACTAATGAAGATGTTTTCCAATAGAACATTTCCTTGTCAAAAACTTTATCTAGAAGTTAATACAGGAAGAAAAATGATTTTGGGGATATCAGACAAGAAGGGAAAGGTTTGGTTTTAAAGTTTCAGAATGCTGTTAGTGCTTCAAATAATAAAATTGGGTTTTTTTTAAAATATGTTTTTAGTTGTAGATGGACACAACATCTTTATTTATTTATTTTCATGTGGTGCTGAGGATCAAACCCAGTGCCTCACGCTTGCAAGGCAAGCGCTCTACCACTGAGCTACAATCCAAGCCCTAAATTTGGTTTTACAAATCATTTTTTTTTTTTTTGAGATGGGTTCTCCATATGTTGCCCAGGCTGGTCTTGAACTTTCTGGGCTCAAATGATCCTCCAGCCTCAGCTTGCCGATGGCTAGGTCTATAGGGATGGTCCACCTCACTTGGCAGGCTTTAGAAGTCTTGAGGCAAAGAACAGAAACATGGAATTTGGTTTAGAAAAGGTAGGGACGGGAATGCTGACAAGTACTTGGTCAAGGAAGACTAAAGAAAGTGAATTTTTTACCTTGTTTTCTCAAGGATTAGACTTTCGTAGGTTAAACCAAAATCTTTTCCTATATGTAGAGGGCTGAGAATATGGGTGAAGAAATACTACCTGTTGAATGAATACATAATTGGCCTGGAAATTTTAGCTAATATAGATTTCAGTTTTTATAACCATTAGGTAGTATCTTTATTTATAGTAGTTTTATTGTCATTTGTCACAGTCTGGAATAAGAATACAATGGATACCTTTATAAAGTAGTTATCATAAACTTTAATAGCTGTGCATTTAAATGTTTTCCTACTTGCCTTTATGTTTTCACATCTCTCATATTTTAAATCTTTCCCCTTTTTTATTGGCTCTTTTTCTTTCTCTTACAAGCAGTTACAGGTATTTTATCCTGGGTAACATAAAAGATAATGTCTCATTGACCCCTTAGCTGCTGGCCTTTAAAAAAAAACAATAAGATAGACTCTCGCAAAGTTGTCCAGGCTGGCTTCAAACTCTTGGACTCAAAGGTCCTCCGTCTCACCTTGCTCAGTAACTGGGACTACAGTTGTGCATGTGTCACTACTTTGGGCTTGCCCTTTTTTCTCTATTTTAATTATTTTTTGTTTTTTCTATCACTGTATTATTTGCTACTTGTGACCATTCTTTTTTTTCCTATTTATTTATTTATTTGTTTTTAATTAATTTATTTAAATGCATTTCAAGTCATAGTACATATATAGAGCTCAGTTTTTCCATTACTTGTGACCATTCTTTAGTCTTTTGCTTTGTATGATAATCTCTAACTCTGTGTGTTCTCTTATTCCTTCTTTGACTATTCTTTAAATGTTCATGTTCTCCAGGGTTCTCTTCCTTGACACACTCTTACTCTACATTTTCCCTAAAGAATCTATATCTGGAAGATTCAAAAAAAAGAAAAAAGAAAAAAACTCCACTGAAAGGCTTCTAGGGCTAATAAACAAATTTGGCAAAGTAGGACTGGGGTTGTAGCTCAGTGGTGAAGCTAAGCAACTCGGTGAGGCCCTGTCTCTACATAAAACACAAAATAGGGTTGGGGATGTGGCTCAATGGTTGAGTACCCCTGAGTTCAATCCCCAGTACCAAAAAAAAAAGAAAAAAGAAAAAGAAAAATGTTGAACTGAATGTCGCAAATCTATGTTAAGTTTAAAAGAATACAGGAGCCAGCTGTGGTGGTGCACAACTGTAATCCCAGTGGCTCAGGAGGCTGAAGCAGGAGGATTATGAGTTCAAAGCTAGTCTTAGCAATTTAGTGAGCCACTTAGCAACTCAGCAAGACCCTGTCTCTAATAAAATAATTTTTAAAAGGGCTGGGGATGTGGCTCAGTTGTTGAGCACCCCTGGGTTCAACCCCCAGTACCAAAAAAAAGAATACAGGAGGGCTAGGATTGTAGCTCAGTGGTAGAGCGCTTGCCTCGCATGCGTGAGGCCCTGGGTTCAATCCTCAGCACCACATACAGAGCAATAAAATAAAAGACATTGTGTCCATCTACAACTAAAAAAAAAAATTAAAAAAAAAAAGAACACAGGAACTTCTATGAATATCCTGCCAAAAATTGTTCATTCTTGACTTTTTTTTATTATTATCATGTAAGATAGTGTTGATTTTTTTAAAAAACATTCTCATATAAATATCTTAACTCTACAGAATTTCAGGATGACTGACACTTCTGAAGCTGTACCAAATTTTGAAGAGATGTTTGCAAATAGATTCACAGAAGATGATAAAGAGTACCAGGAATACTTGAAACGTCCTCCTGAAACCCCTCCAATTATTGAGGAATGGAATAGCAGATCTGGTGGAAACCAAAGAAATAGAGGCAATCGGTATGTATTTCTTGAGAATAAATTCAGGTGTTGATTTGGGAGAAGATAGCTTTAGTCTGTTTGACCATAAGGCCAATGAAGGCAGCAATCAGTGGTTTCACCATGGTATACCTACTGCCTAGTGATAGTGCTTGGCACATAATAAGTGCCAATAAGTATCTGCTTTAATATTATGTCAGCAACATATATTCTCTCCCTTGCTGTTCATTTGTGTATATATTTTTTATGTTTTTCTTATAGACTGATATTTTCTTTGCAGATGTCCTTGAAAAACTATCTTTGTGCTTGATTCCATTAAAAAAGTATTGTTTAGCTGGACACGGTGGCGCACGCCCCTAATCCCTGCATTTTTGCAGGCTGAGACAGGAGAATTGCGAGTTCAAGGACAGCCTCAGCAACGGCAAGGCGCTAAGCAACTCAGTGAGACCTTGTCTCTACATAAAACACAAAATAGGGCTGGGGATGTGGCTCAGTGGTCGAGTACACCTGAGTTCAATCCCCAGTACCGGGAAAAAAAAAGTATTTTTGATTTTACTTCAGAAAGAAGTTGCAAATTACTTGTATTTAATTTTTTTTTTAGTTGTAGATGGACACAATACCTTTATTTAATTTATTTATTTATATGTGGTGCTGAGGATCGAACCCAGTGCCTGACGCATGCTAGGCCAGTGCTCTACCACTAAACTACAACCCCAGCCCAGAAATTACTTCTATTTAATAGTTCAAAATAATCAAAGGCATAATTTACTATACTGCTTTTATACAATGAATAGATTTCAGTTTGATCCAGAACTGTCATATTTTGTTTGGGTTTATGTTTATTTGCCTGTTTCTCTATGAAGTGTATCCAATGTGATGCTGGAAGAATGATTTAAATCTTGGGAAAGTTTTGACTAATTGGTGCTAAATGTTCTGTAGAGAAAAATATTTTTACTCTTATTTGCTACATATTAGACTGAGAATTCATAGCACTGGGATAGATTTCTCACGTTTTTCGTTTGTTTTTTGTTGTTGTTTTAATAAGGGAAGTTTTAAAACCTTTTTGTTTTGTTGTAGGCTGCAAGATAACAGACAGTTTAGAGGTAGGGAGAGCAGACGGGGATGGCCAAGTGACAATCGATCAAATCAGTGGCATGGACGATCCTGGGGTAACAATTACCCCCCACAACACAGACAAGAACCTTACTATCCACCCCAATATGGACAATATGGTTACAACCAACGGCCTCCCTATGGTTACTACTGATAGAAACATCTTCATCTTTTAGAAAAACCATTTACTTTGTTAATGTAACAAAAGTTTGTGTGTCTTCTCTTCATCAGTTTTTCATTCATTTAGAAAATGGATTATTAATTTTTTGGAGTTTAAGGTTAAAAAAATAGACCTTACTGGCAAGATGTGATGGTTGCTGGGAATAAATACTCCTCTAAAAACATTGTGGATTATATTCCTTGCCTTCTACCTCATATTCTTCTTTGTTTCATTACTTAATAGTGCTCTGAGTTGGTATATTTTCCTTGTTTGACCTCCAGAAGTTCTGTCTTTAACACAGAAATAAAAACTTCAAAATAAAAATGCTTGCTTTTACTTTGTAAGATAAAGGAATATCCATATGCTCAGATGTATCTATTTCTGAAATTCTACAGAGGGTAGTTAATCAGTTCATTAATGCACAGCTATACTTACTTATGATGTACTATATATAACATCGAGAGTTGAAAGATAAAACAACTGTATATTTCTTTTTTCTTTTGTTATGTGCCTATGGTACTTTGTGGTTACTTACTCCACAGGTAGGAGTTAGCTCTATAATCAATTTGATTTTTTTTTTTTTAAGACGGAAATCAAGAATAAAGCTGTAAAATGAGGAAGGACTCAGTTCAGTGTCTTGATCTTCTCGTGGATGGGATTAGGGTACACATCATTTTGTACAACCTCTTCAGGGTTTTTGCTAACTTAAACCTAGCAGAGAAAAAGATTGCATGTTATACAAAAAGTTAATGATTCTGTGAAGATAATGCTACATTCTAACTTTTTTTTGGTATTTAACTTGGGTTGATTTTACAATGTTTTATTCATTTCTAGGTGCATACCTTTGCTGCTTCCCCTTCTATAAATATAGTGATGCTGTCATTTCCTTTCAGAGAGTTCATTCTACTTCATATAATTTTTATTGATTATGTTTTATTCAAAACAAAAATTTTAAAAATATTTAAGCAACTTCACACCCAAATTTTGGCAATTAGTCTGTTTATTGATTTGCTAAGTTGAGCTATTTGGATTTTACTACTCAGTCCTTCATGTCTGATGAAAAGGGTTTCAGATGAATATTAAGAGAATAAGTTTTGGGGGGCTGGGGTGGTGGCTCAGTGGTAGAGTGCTTGCCTTGCACGTGTGAAGCACTGGGTTCGATCCTCAGCACCACATATAAATACATAAAATAAAATGAAAAAGATTTTTTTTTTAAAAAGTATAAGTTTTGGGCTGGGGTTGTGGCTCAGTGTGGTAGAGTGCTTGCCTGGCATGTGTGAGGCACTAGGTTCAATTCTCAGCACCCCATATAAATAAATGAATAAAACAAAGGTCCATCAACAACAAAAAAAAATTTTTTTAAAGACTAAGTTTTATCATAGGTCAAAGGAATTAAAAGTGAACTTCCTAAATCCACTTTTTCTCTTAGCACCCCACACTAGGGCTCTTGATGTTGACTTCCCCTTGTACTTCTCCATGCCCTAGATCAATTTCTCCACCCCTGCCCCTTTTCCTGAAGAGTCATCTTTTCAGGTAACTTTTATTGGAAAGGATGTACTTAATCAGATATTCACATAGAGATGTAAATAAATTTTTAACCGAAGGTTTTTACCTGTACCCTTCTATAATCATTTCAATAGACAACAGGCAGGTGATGTTACATAAATTTGGATCTTGATACTACAGGTATCTAGCCTAGAGAGTGAAAAACGGGGGCTGGGACTGTAGCTCAGCGGTAAAGCGCTTGCCTCGAATGCGTGAGGCCCTGGGTTCGATCCTCAGCACCACATACAAACCAATAAAGTAAAGACATTGTGTCCATCTACAACTAAATATATATATATATATATATATAAAAGAGTGAAAAACGGCCTGACTGCACCTCAGTATCTTCTCTGAAAGTGGAGGGTTATTAAAAATATCAACTGATAAAACGCAGGCACTGATCAGTTGAGACAGTAGCCAGCTGTGGCATTAGAACAGGATCCTGTGCTGTGCCAACTATGGACACCATTTGGGAGAGCTGTGGATTTAAGGTCAGGGTTGAGAAATACTTGTCAGGATGCTCTGAAGAGGTTATTTTCCCATAGAATTTAAATATTTTAATACCTGGTACAGGTAGGCTGCATGTAGTTTCAGTTCCAGCCCTATGTAAAAAAAAAAAAGGAGAAGTCCTCCCTTTAATCTGAGTTATTTCTACATTCTGCATGAATAATCGATGGTAGTGGTAGTTTTTGTTTTTAGCAGTCATTATCTACCTGCCCCCCCCGGGGTGTGGTTAAAACAAGATAGAAATAAAAGCCATGGCTACTGCTTCAAAAAAAGAAAACAACATGAAAAATTAACTTAGATAATTTAAGGATGTGAACAAAAAATCAAAATCACGTTAAATAGGATTATTGAGATGGTTTGTTGTAATCGCATACTATGTCAGATTTAAGGAGTCCTGGCTTCTAGTCCTGTGCTTGCAAGGTACATGACCTTGAGACACTCACTTGTGGTTATTGGCTCACTTGGGAAAATGGGGGCAATATCTGCCTACTACCCTTGCAGAGTTATAAAAATAAATGACCAAAGGATTAACTTGAGAACAGAAAATAGAATCGTGACCATTAAACCCCCATGGGCACAGTGTGAACTCTTGTTGAATCAACCAGAGAAGATTGTGATGCTCAGTGTTGATAGGAAGGATGTAGAGTAGAAGATAGAAGATGAAGTAGAGGAGGAGACATTAAGAATTACGGAATTGTGGTGGTTTTCTTATGTGAATAGAAAAAAGAGCAAATTATATCCTTCAGGAATGACAGACACTTAAAATGTGGAAGAAAGTTTGTATAAAAGTTAAGCTAGGGCTGGGGTTATGGAGCAGTGGTAGCGTGCTCGCCTAGCACACGGAAGGCACTGGGTTCGATCCTCAGCACCACATAAAAATAAAATAAAGATATTCTGTCCGCCTACAACTAAAAAATAAATATAAAAAAAAAAAGTTAAGCTAAAATTAAGTAGCATTTGCTGTTTGGAAATTGGCACTGACTTAAAAATGTCAAATGTTGATTATTGAACCTGTCAGATTAATGTTATTTTGAAAACAGCTTGCTGGGGATTTGGCTATTTTTGTGTTTTGTTTTTGAGTTGCTAGGAGGATTTGGGGTATCTGGAGAATAACAACCTTAAGTCACTGCTTTGAGAATAGTTTTGGGAATAGTTTCTATGTAGGAAAAAGATATCTGGGAAGATTTCTAGCATGGTTTTTGTTTGTTTTTTGGTACTAGGGATTGAACTTCGGGGTACTCGACCACTGAGCCACATCCCCAGCCCTATTTTGTGTTTTTTGTAGAGACAAGGTCTCACTGAGTCACTTAGTGCCTCGCTGTTGCTGAGGCTGGCTTTGAACTCACGATTCTCCTGTCTCAGCCTCCTAGTGCTGGGATTACAGGCGTGCACCACTGCGCCCAGCTTCTGCAACGGCTTTTGTTTCCAAAGATGCATTCCTTATAATGCTCAACAGACCAGGATATAATTTTTCCTTTTGTATTTTATCTGCCTAAAAGAAAATTATAGGACTTTATGATAGAATAAAGAGTGATGAAGCCGGGCGCGGTGGCTCAAGCCTATAATCCCAGCACTCAGGGAGGCTGAGACAGGAGAATCGCAAGTTCAAAGCCAGCCTCAGCAACGACGAGGCGCCAAGCAACTCAGTGAGACCCTGTCTCTACATAAAACACAAAATAGGGCTGGGGATGTGGCTCAGTGGTCGAGTGCCCCTGAGTTCACTCTTCAGTACCAAAACAAAAAAACAATAAAAACATCCCTTGACCTGTGGACATTCTGAGAGAGAATGGCCTGGGGCCTTGCTGGCTGCTTGGGTGCCTATCAGTAGGGCTGCACCACATGAGGTTTGACCTGTGAGGAGGAAGTAACTTCAGCTGCTGTAATAGTGCTCAGGCTTTCAGTTGCCACACAAAACTTCTGACCTCTGAGGATTCAGCTACCATGCTCTCAGATGAGAAACGTGGAGATGAGCTACGGATAATACTCCTCAGACAAAGATTTACAGGATAGGATGGGAGGAGCAGGTTAACAAAATTAGTCTTCCATCAAAATTGCTATCATGTGGTTTGACTGCCCTCTTGTAGAATTACGTGAAATCATATACACAAAAAGGATAAAGTCATGTTGTTTGTGGCAACATGGATGGAACTGAAGGGCATTATGTTAAATGAAATAAGCCAGGCCCCGAAAGACAAATACCACATGTTCTCACTTGGACAAGCTAAAAGTTGATCACTAGAAGTAGAGACAATAACAGAGGTCACTAGAAGCTAGAAGGGGAGGGGAAAGAAGGATAGAGGGTGGAATGGGTACCAAAATACAGTTGGGGGGTAGTTCTAATGTTCTATAGCACAGTAGGGTAACTGTAGTGTATAACATTAATTATACATTTCAAAAATAACTAGAGAACAGCATGAAATGATATTTGAGGAGATAGAAATGCTAATTAACCTGATTTGGTTATTATACCATGTATAATACTATACCACATAAATAAGTACAGATATTATATGTCAATTACAAAATAAAAATGTTTTACAAAGAAAACACATATATGAAAGTATTCAGCACAGTACTAGGCACATAATGGGTATCTGGCCAATATCACATTTGTGCCTCTAGAGTTAGAGGGAAGCATGTCTGGTTGATTTGAATATAAGAAGTTTATCTCAAAAAATCATTCACCATTGTCTTCATGGGCTGATGGGCTAATTTAGTAGGTGTTTCCATTCCTGTTCCTAAGGGACGGAGAGAGCCCCATTTATTAATTACCAGTTACACTTTGTCTGGGTTTCAGTGACCTCCTGAGATAGCTTCTAGAGACAATGTAATGATGATCTCACAGGGTTTTTTTCCCACTGCCAGTGCCTTTAACTCCCTAAACAGTCTTCAGTCTCTTTGTCTGAATTCAGTAAATAAAGCTGCTCTAACCACTAACGGCCAGAGCTTCATTGTAATTATTTTTTCATTTTAAAATTTCCTCAACTCGGGGCTGAGATTGTAGCTCAGTGGTAGAGCGCTTGCCTCGCATGTGTGAGGCACTAGGTTTGATCCTCAGTACCACATAAAAATAAATAAATAAAATAAAGATATTGTGTTCATCTACAACTAAAAAAAAAAAAAATCTTAAAAAAATTTCCTTAACTCTGACCATTTTGTGTTTATACAAAATATTGTAGCTCTTTGTGCTGCGGTCGGTCCGTAGCAAGCACGAGTTCAGTCGGTTCCCCCGGCGAACTCCGCGGTGCCTGCAGTTTAGCGTCTGGAAGGCGCCGGGCACATCCTTGGTGCAGTAATCCGCCTGCAGGCCGCTGATCCTCCCAGGCGGTCTGCAGCGCAGCAATGGGGTTTTAAGACGTCTGTGTATACATAATCCTTAAATATAAAGCATGAGAGTTCTGCGAGCCCAGCTAGGGGCGGTGCCCCTTCACAGAGATTCTGTGCTAACCTGAAGACTGAAAGCTTATGGTTTTGGAATCTATCCCTTTGGAAACTGCTGGGATGCGTAGGTTCCTGCTGTTGCATCTTCAGGCTGTCATGAGAAGTGGAAAGCCACCCTTTGTCCCTGGTTGCTGTGGATTTTGCTGAACACGAAAGGGTGGCCTCTGATGTTGGACAATTTCTATGAACATAACATCTTGACTGTATTAAACTGAGCAGCTGCCAAGGGCAAAAAAACTATAATTTTGGGGGCACTAACATTAAATAGACAGTATCTGCTTATGTTTGGTCTTATACAAGTACATGGTTTTACTAGAAAAATTTCAATAAAATATTTTAAAACAAAAAAAAAATATTGTAAAAAGTAAGATAATATGAACATGAGTGTCTGCACCCACCCTGATGTGTATGGTTTTATCTTGTTCACCATGCTCACACAAGTATATGTGAACTTGATGTACATGCATTTTCCCTTTCTTATTAAAGTGGAGTTATATATTTTAATATAATATCTACACACATAAAACTGTTTACTTAACAATATAATAGACATCACTGTCAGTAGCTATAAATTAGAAACTAATGACTTAATTGTAATATTCTGTTATATGAATTTACTATTATGATTGTTCTCTTA
>PVHX01006416.1:78361-100946 GCA_004024805.1 Geosciurus inauris
TTTTGGTACCGGGGATTGAACTCAGGGGCACTCGACCACTGAGCCACATCCCCAGCCCTATTTTGTGTTTTATGTAGAGACAGGGTCTCACTGAGTTGCTTAGTGCCTCGTGGTTGCTGAGGCTGGCTTTGAACTCGCGATTCTCCTGTCTCAGCCTCCCTAAGTGCTGGGATTACAGGCTTGAGCCACCGCGCCCGGCACTTCATTGCTTTTATAGATATGTCCCTTAATGCTTTCATGTGTTCTATGAACACTCTCAAAAGCAGATTATTGGTTCAAAAAGTCCATTTTTAAATTTTAATAAATGTCGAAACATTTTCAAAACACTAGCAATTTACATTCCCATCAGCAACATTTTGAATGAACTAGTATGTGCTGCCTCCTTCTCTGTGATTTCAACTTTTTTTCCTCTGGATGGTCACAAGCTTTTTAAAGATTTTCTTGAAACCAGGGAATTTTTACTAGGTTATATCTCTGTTGATTCTTTGGCCATTGTTTCACCTGGGACACTGCATCCTTTCTGTAAATTCATCTTTTATTTCTTCAGTATTTTCTTAATTATATCTTCAAATAGTTGTCCTGTTCCATTTCTTTGGTTCTGTTCTTCAGAACCCAATTATGTAAGTGCTGTTCTTCCTTTATCTGACTTCCACAGCTGCCATTTTCCTTTTGCTCACTCTTCTGTCTTGCCTCTAAATTTCTTACCATGTTTTCAGCCTTTTCTCTGTTTTTATTCCAGTGTGACTTGTATTTCTCTGATGGCTTTATTTTTTTAAAATTCAGTTTAAAAAGCACATTTTCACCACATGTGAGCAGCCACTATATTGGACATTACAGGTTTAGAAGAGGATTTTGCAGTTGTTGACTTGACTCATTCCCTTATTCTCCACAGAGACCCAATCACCCAAAGCATCTCTGAGGAAATCAGGTTTTAAAACAATTTGAAAGCCACTAGCAAAACTACATCAGTGAAGTGAATTTCATGTAGCAATGACCAGGGAGTCTAACCTCTGACTGCAAATTTGGGGATTCTCTACCCAAAATTTTGTAAAGGGGATTGGGGGACCTTAAGGCAGACTAGGGTTATGCTAAATAAACTTACCAATTGAATTAAAATAACTGTTGGAAGAAAGCCTATGTGGATAGAAGTAGGTTGTCTTTTTATAGCACCGAGAGAGTTCCTGGATCATGGATCCAGTTGTTCTAGAAGAGGAGCTATGGCTGATACAAGATCCATCCCTGTGGCAGAAATGGGTGCTCAGATGGTCATAGTTTTCTGGTTTTGATCCCAGGCTCTTCAAGCAGCCTTCACATGATGATGCTTCAAAGATTTCCCATGGAGCCAGGCGCGGTGACGCAAGCCTGTAATCTCAAGGGCTTGGGAGGCTGAGACAGGAGGATCGTGAGTTCAAAGCCAGCCTCAGCAATGGTGAGGTACTAAGAAACTCAGTGAGACCCTGTCTCTAAATAAAATACAAAATAAGGCTGGGAATGTGGCTCATTGGGCAAGTGCCCCTGAGTTCAATCCCCGGTGTACCAAAAAAAAAAAAAAAAAAAAAAAAGAAAGAAAAAAAACATTGCCCACGGGAATAAAATGCACTCACTGAGGATCCCACTATACATCCTTAAACATCCTGTCTGGCAGGTGTGTTCACTCAAATAAGTTGCCATCATAATTAGAAATTAGAAATTAGTTCCTTGCCAAATGCCCAGCCCGATTCCGTTTTCAGAAACAGACTACATGAGCTTTCTGAAAGCTGCAGCATTAAGGGAAGCACTCAGGACTATGCTGACTCCACCGTGGCACTGGGATTCCCAAGTACCCAACTGGCCCCAAGTAAAGATAGTCCTGACATAAACTCCTTCAGATATGAGGGGTCTAAGTCTAAAGAATGTTTCTGGAAAGACAAGGATTAGTGTGTGATTCAGACAGGAAGTACAGAATGGACTTCCTAATAGTGCTGGTTCCCTTCAAAAGGAATTGTTAATTCCCTTCATCAAATTACACTGGCTTTCTGCTATTGCATTATGGTGACACCTCTGGTATATAAATTGAAAATCTGGCTTCTTAAGTTTTTAGTTTCTAGTCATATGCATTAAAGCAATGTGAATGGGGCCTGGTGGGTTCTATAATTTGTATTCTGCTTTACATTTAAGGAATCAAATCCCTGCAGTCTCTAAGAGGCGTATGCTGGTAGCCCACAGCCCAAAAAACTGCCTCCAAAAGTCTGTGAGCTTGGGGCTGCTTAGAAACTATAAATACTGCAAAGATGCTACTTGTACTCTTTGATTCTCTCTCCATCTTCCATCCAAGAGAGAGGTGTGGAATAGTCCAAAATCTCTGCTCCTACCTCCAGGGCAGAATAAGCCAGGTTTTTCTTTCCTAGTATGTAGTGTAAGCACCAATGTTATTGTTAAACCATTTTTTCAAGAGTAATTATCTAGCAGGGCATCATGGCACATGCCTGTAATCCTAGGGGTTAGGGAGGTGGAGGCAGGATTGTGAGTTCAAAGCCAGCAAACGTAATTAAGTTATTTAAAATACTATAACTTGCACCAAATATGTAAAAATATATTCTTGTTAAGCTTTACTATAGATGTGATTTCTGACAAGCTTTTACAAATACTGAAAATAGCTTCTAGGTCCTCTTTATTGTTTTATGGATCTTTGGAGATTTGGAAGAACTAATGGATTTGAAGATTTTAAGTTACCATTGAGAAGGAAAAAAATCCAGCTACTTCTCAGGTGGGTGCAGTGGTGCACACCTGTAATCCCAGTGACTCAGGAGGGTGAGGCAGGAGGATCAAAAGTTCAAGGCCAAGCCCACATGATTTCGCAAGCCTGTAATCCCAGCACTTAAGGAGGCTGACACAGTAGAATCCCAAGTTCAAAGCCAGCCTCAGTGACTGCGAGGCACTAGGCAACTCAGTGAGACCCTGTTTCTACATAAAACCAAAATAGGGCTGGGGATGTGGCTCAGTGGTCGAGTGCCCCTGAGTTACAGTACCAAAAAAAAAAGTTCAAGGCCAGCCCGGGCAATTTAGCAATACCTTGTCTCAAAGAATAAAAAGGGCAGGGATGTAGCTCAGTGGAAAAGTGTCCTGGGCTCAATTCCCAGTACCAAAAAATAATAAAATTTAAAAATAAAATTTCAGTGACTTCTCAAAATAATTGTTACAAGTATTATTTACTTTTTTACAAAATGCTCTATACAGGGCTGGGGATATAGCTCAGTTGGTAGAGTGCTTGCCTCACATGCACAAGGCCCTGGATTAAATCCCCAGCACCACAATAAAGGGAAAAAAAATGCTCTATACAGTTTTTTAAAGATGTAAAAGCATTTTTTGCATTTATTTTTTTGTACCAGGGACTGAATCCAGGAGCATTTAGCCACTGAGCCACATCCCCAGCCCTTTTTATTCTTGGAGACAGGCGTCTCCCTAAATTGCTGAGGCTGGCTTTGAACTTGCAATCCTCCTGGCTCACCTTCCTGAGTCGCTGGGATTATAGGCATGCACTACTGCACCCAGCACATTTTTGCATCTAGAAAAGCATCTTCAATATAAGGTAAGACTACAAAAGCAGCATGACAGGTTTCCTCTGTTACTTGAAAACTAGATTAGGAGGCAATCTCTGGATTCCAGAAACATGGGAAATATTATAATTTTGTTTATAATTAGGATAACTGCAATCAATAAGGAGTCAGAAGATATGGTTTCTAGTTGCCATTTTGAATGGTGTGATCTTCAGTAATTCTCCCAACTTCTGCATATCAGAAACCTCATCACAGTGCAAGTATTTAAATCAGTCATCCTGAATATCCTTTCCAGCTCCATTATATTATAATGCCATGAAATCAGAGTAACAAGTTTCAGGCTGTTTGAAGTCAGGAATTATAGAATCTGTATTCAATGTACATTACTTTTTAAATTTTTTTTTTGTGGGAGGGATACCAGGGATTGAACTCAGGGGCACTCAACCACTAAGCCACATCCCAGCCCTATTTTGTATTTTATTTAGAGACAGCATCTCACTTTGTTGCACAGCACCTCGCTTTTCCTGAGGCTGGCTTTGAACTCGTGATACTCCTGCCTTAGCCTCCTGAGCCGCTGGGATTACAGGTGTGCACCACTGCACCCAGCATAAATGTCTACATTTTGAGTCTGATACACACACACACATTCCCCCATTTTAAAAATTTGTTCTAATTAGTTATATACGACAATAGAATGAATTCTGACACATCATACATAAATGGAGTACAACTTCTCATTCTTGTGGTTGTACAAGATGTAGGATCACATTGGTCATATAGTCATATAGCACATAGGGTATTAATGTCTGATTCATTCTACTATCCTTCCTATTCCCATACCCCTCCTCTCCCTAATCCAGAGTACTTCTATTCTTCCCCAGCTACCCCCCTTATTGTGAATTAGCATCTGTGTATCAGAGAAAACATTGATCCTTTGGTTTTTTGGGATTGGCTTATTTTGCTTAGCATGATATTATCCAGCTTCATCCATTTACCAGCATGTGCCATAATTTCATTCTACTTTAAAGGCTAAGCAATATTCCATTCTGTATATATACCACAGTTTCTTTATCCATTCATATGTTGAAGGATACTTAGGTTGGTTCCATAGTTTAGCTCTTGTGCTATAAACCGCTATAAACATTGGTGTGGCTATGTCACTGTAGTATGCTGATTTTAAGTCCTTTGGGTATAAACCTAGGAGTGGGATGACTGGGTCAAATGGTGGTTCCATTCCAGGTTTTCTGAGGAATCTCCATACTGCTTTCCATGGTGGATGCACCAATTTTCAGTCCCACCAGCAACATCTGAATATACCTTGTTCCCCACATCCCTCGCCCTCATTTTTTTTGGTGTGAATTTAAATATATTTTTCCTATTTAGCAGCCTTTTCATGGATAGAAATTAAAAGGTCCCTCAAGGATGTACTTTTCATTTTTTGCTTTTATTTTTTTTCAGCTTCCTTTTTTAATCTCTCCAAGATCTCTTCTGCAGTTGTAGAGGCCAAAAGCTTCACCACCTTTTCACGAGATTTACCACCCTGAATCAAAAGGAAGAAAGCACATAAACATTCTAATGCCTTAAGGGACAGAAGACTTCCATGGTACCCATCACAGCCATGTCTTCATGAGGACATTACAGGTGGCTTATGTACACTTTCTCCTGACCACTTCTGGTCCAACCAAAGACTATCTTTTGCTTCTACCTTACTACAGAGTTTTACAACTTACCAAGGTTTTTAGTTTTATACCTTAATTTCTAAAATAATAAAAGCTTGGCATTAAAATTTCAAAATGATGAATTGACAATATTCTAGTTTCAAGTAATTCTTTTGTTTAAAGAAGCAAATCATTTTAAAATATCAAAGTAAATATTGCATTTTATGTAAACTTTGTATAAAAATAATCTTTAAAACAAGTTGCTGGGCTGGGTTTATGGCTCAGTGGTGGAGCACTTACCTAGCACATGTGAGGCACTGGGTTCGATCCTCAGCACTACATGAAATAAATAAGTAGGGGCATTGTGTCCATCTACAACTAAAAAAAATTTTTTTTAAAAACCCAAACAAGCCAAGCGCGGCAATGCACGCCTGTAATCCTAGCACTTTGGGAGGCTGAGACAGGAGAATAGTGAGCTCAAAGCCAGCCTCAGCACTGGTGAGGCACTAAGCAACTCAGTGAGACCTTGTCTCTAAATGAAACACAAAATAGGGCTGGGGATGCGGCTCAGTGGTCAAGTACCGCTGAGTTCAATCCCCAGTAAAAAAACAAAACAAAAAAAATCCAAACAAGTTGCTGTCCTCTGTATTGTTACACATTTTTGAAAATTCCAAAGAGCAACCACATACCCAAGTGCTATGAGTTCACGATCACTTGAAACAATTTTTAAAAGGATTTGTTCTCAAGAACATCTTTTAAAGAAGATAAAATCTGAACAGGAATTTATTTAGATGGGTAGAATTTGCATAGGTAGAAGAGTGGGGAGTCTCTTTCAGGCAAATGTTTAAACATGAGTACTGGCAGAAAATCAGAAATGACCAGTCATAGCTTGAGGATGGCAGGAGAAACAGCCTGATAAGATTTTTAGGTGCAGGGCTGGGGTTATGGCTCAGTGGTAGAGTGCTTGCCTAGCATGTGTGAGGCACTGGGTTCATTTCTCAGCACCACATATAAATAAATAAAAGGTTCATCAACAAGTAATTAAAAATTTTTAAGAAAAGATTTTAAAAAAATATTTATTTTTTAGTTGTAGGTGGACAGAATATCTTTATTTTTATGTGGTGCTGAGGATCAAACCCAGTGCCTCATGCGTGCTAGGTGAGCACGCTACCACTGCGCCATAACTCCAGCCCCTAAAAAAAAAAGATTTTTAGGTGCAGTTTATTAATCAAGGATATTGAATGCTGCCAGATATGATCTATATTACATAGCATTGAAAAACAAGTAAAACTTTGAAGATATAAACATGGCTGAGTCTCACTCTTACATGTTCAGTTTCAAGATTCTATATTCTATATCCTATGTCTAAACTGATGCCCAGGAACCGGTATTGAGAATCATTCCCCAGGGATTCTGAAGTACAAAACCATGTTGTTAATGACTACATATGAACTCACTAGCTTCCTGATGAGCTGCTCCCAGTGAGCAAAGACAACATGGAGGATTAGAAATACATGATGAACTCTAATGGAGATGAAAACAATAAATCATTTTACATTTTTTTGGTGTGATATCTTAAAGGATGAATAGCCAGATTAATCTGACAGTGGGTGTGGGAAGGAAAAAAAATGCTAGAAATGGTGGCAACTAAGGAATCTAAGACAGTGAAGACAAGTCTGAATAAGGACTGAGGCAGCAGAAACACAGGAGACTATATAGGAAGAATTCAGATTTTAAAAAATATTTTTTTAGTTGTTGATGGACCTTTATTTTATTGATTTATTTATATGCAGTGCTGAGACTCGAACCCAGTGCCTCACACATGCTAAGCAAGTGCTCTACCACTGAGCCACAACCCAGCTCCAAGAATTCCGATTTATGTGATTAAATGAATATGTGAGTTAAAAACAAATTGGTTTTCCAAATTATTTGAAGAAACAAATTAATATTTTATGAATCATGATTGTATGGCAATAATAAAAGATGTTTAAAAAGAGAGAGACCTACCTTATCCAAAACCACATCACTCCTCCTGAGTTCTAAAACCTTGGAAAGATACCGACAGAGCTCAGCGTTAGCCTCTCCCTCTGACGGAGGTGCTGCAATAGCTACGTTTACGGCTTCGGTTGTCAAATCTGGAATGAAATGGTGTAAACTGTATCCTTAAGTTCTTTTTCTTCCTGAAGTGAGGCAATTTTGTGAAAGAGCTTGCATCTGCCTGCCACATACTAGATTTTTGATTAATAACTGTTGGATCGGGTTCCATCCCCAGCAACTAAAAAAACTGTTGAATGAAGAAATGAATGATTAAACTAATCATGCTCCAAGGAACAGATATATGATACATATGCATCTACCATTATAAAATAAATCCAGAAAAGAAAACCAATATTTGCTCTATCTTGCTGACCAAGATGGGCTTAGAGTCCTGGAGAGCATCTTGGACTTAGGCAATTGGAACCTGCGCTTGGTCTAATAGGAAGAGCTCCAGGCAGGGAGTTTTAGCTGGGCTTCTGTCCCAGTGAGGTAATTAAGGAAGTGCATGAACAAAGCAGCTTGCTGGAGTGTAAAGGGTTGCTCAGGGTTTCCACATCAGAAAGAGGAGAACAGTGGGATAGGTTCATCTATCTTATGTGAGATGCATCTTAAATGCTTTGAAAATTTAATAATCTTTATTTAACATTTAGATAGCATTTACCACCCACCAATTTGAAGCATACATAAACATACTTGAAGGGCTTTACACCTAAGCCTCATAGTGACTTTATAAAGAAGATATTAACAGCATTATCATCTCCATTTTACAAGTGAGGAATTTGGAATCAAATATTGTGCCCTATAACCCTCCATTGTTATTAAGAAAAAGAAGTATTTACTCAAAGCAGTTTATAAATGAGCTTGATCCTGCACAAGGGGTTGCTCAGGCATTTCCACACACTTACACCCTATGTAAACAACATGGCCACAGAATCCACAAGAATGAGGTGGTAAAACAATCCTCCTCCCATCTTGTCACCAATTCTCAGATGCAGTTTTTTACATTTTAACATCTTTGAAATCACGATGTATCTTATAGTAGATGGAAGAAAGTGTTAATGTGAATTTTTGTCTTACTAAGGTATATAAAATACTTGTGTACTGTATAGTTAACACCATCTTAGACTGATATAACAAATGATGGCCAAGGTGAGTAGAGCCAACAGAGACAAGATAACATGGTCATTAGCACAAACCAGGCCTACCTAGCACATCAATTCTGAGGTATTATCTTCAAAATATAAATATAATTTGGTATACAAAGCTTTAGAAGTAGAAAAGACTTTCAAGACAATTCAGATAAATGGTTTTTAAACTTTTGTTCTTCAAAATCCTTCCTTTTTTCCAATTCTCTCTGAAATCCCAATATTTCAAACAAAAGTAAACATATTTACAGAAGCCAAGTAACTTTCTCCTTTTTCCTTCACCCGAAACAGATTCCTGAGGCATTTCTAGGATTTGAGGGAATATTTTGAAAGCCTCTTTGTTCAACTATCTAATCTGAAAAATGAAAAACTCAGTCTAGAGATGTTTCATATTATTTTGACTTAAAACATAAGTTCAGGGGCTGGGGCTATGGCTCAGCGGTTGAGCGCTTGCCTTGCATATGTGAGGCACTGGGTTCGATCCTCAGCACCACATAAAATAAATAAAGATATTGTGTTCATCTACAACTAAAACAAAAATATTAAAAAATTAAAAAAAAAAACATAAGTTCATGTAGGAATTGATGGGGGTCTCAGATCTCAGGTTTTCTCTCATTCCTTAGGTCAGTGATCACAAAATGAGACCAAAATGCCTTTTTTTTGGCCAGTGTCTCCAGTTTTGGGATAGGACAAATTAAGAATAATCTAGGACTGGGGTTGTGGCTCAGTGGTGGAGTGCTTGCCTAGCATGTGTGAGGCACTGGGTCCAAGTGTCAGCACCACATAAAAATAAATAAAGGTATTGTGTCCATCCACAACTAAATACATATATATATTTTTTTAAAAAAGAATAATATAGGCTATACATATGTGTCTTTCCTAAGATACCACATTTTTAGCAATATATTTTTAGAAAGGAAAGATAATAATTTTCATCAAACTGGGTATAATTTAAATATCATTCAATTTCAAATACCTTTACATGAGAATCTAGAATTTTTTTTTTTTTTTTTTGGTACTAGGGATTGAACTTAGGAGTACTCGACCATTGAGCCACATCCCTAGCCCTATTTTTGTGTTTTATTTAGAGATAAGGTCTCATTGAATTGCTTAGTGCCTCCTGGTTGCTAAGGCTGGCTTTGAACTTGCGGTTCTCCTGTCTCAGCCTCCCAAAGTGTTGGGATTACAGGCGTGCGCCACCATGCCTGGCTAGAATCTAGAATTTTAAAATAGAGAAGACTCTAAATGAAAATGTAAAAATATACTCAACTGTCATTGGATCAACTGTCAGCTAAATGAGGCAAAGGGAGGGTGGAAGGGACACTTGATTCACACTAGAATCCCATCCCATTTTTCAGGTGTACCTGTTACAGCATTTTGTTTGGAGCCAGGTTTGGCATGGATGACTATGGTAACACAACCTTTAGGATCGACTGCCACCGGACCTAAGGGAGGAAGTGGTCTCGCTGGTTCCTTGCTCTGGCTTTTACCCTAAAATAACAAACACACAATTGTATAGGTTACAAAATATTTTCCCATACATTTAATTTGATCCTTCCACTACTCCTCTTTACCTTAATCAGGACAAAGCAGGCTTATCAGGGACTTCTGGGCATACAGAATGCTTTTCCCATGTATTTAAAGGATTATGCCATGAAGTCTTCCTATCAACCCCACAAAACATTTTTCCTACTTTGGAAGAAGACCCATACCTTAGTGCTGATTCCTAAATCTGCTTTGTATTTCCCATTCTTCAGAAGCCGGGACCATTTACTATTCATTTTTGTATTAGATGCGGCCTAAAGCTGAGTGTGTTGTGTTTGGGAGGGGTGAAGTGGAAAGAACAATAGTGATTAATATTTAAAGACAGTGCTAGGAACTTAGAATGCATTCGAAAATTACAAACTATACAAGAGGGCAGTATGTAGGCGATGGATATATGAAGATGACGCGTAGTCCTCCCTTATGGAGGTTAGACTGCAGTGAGAGCGAGAACGCACATAATTATGGTACATCGGACTAAGTGAACCGAGAAAATGTACACAGGGAAGAGGAAGGCAGCCCGCCTTGGGAGAGCGGGGAAGCTGCTAGCAGGAGGCAATGCCTGAGTTGGAGTTAGTCATGCAAAGACGGTGGAAGAGGAGCAGGAGTGGTGTGTGCATTTTTGACAGGAGAACTGGGATCAGCTAAGGTAAGCAGGCAGAGCGCAGAACACAGCCTTCCAGGCGAGTACAGGCGTTTGGCTCCTACTGCATCCTCTGGACCGCAAGGAGACAGTAGCAGGAGCCCAGGTGCGGGGTGAGCCCGCGGTCCGGAGACCTACAACTGAGACAACCAGCCGCCCGATGTGCCTTCCACTCCCGCTTCTCTGGCTCGCTCCAGGAGCAGCCCTGTGGCCCGCCCTCTCAACGCCATAGGACTTGACACTAGCCTTATCCGTCGCACTAGCTTTCTTAGGCATCTCGGCGCCGGAAGAGGAAGCCCGGGTGCCCAGTCCCACCCGGAGATAACTAAACCAACAACCGAGCCGCACCATCCTTCTGGGAAGGCGCTGCTAGGCGGCCCGGCACCGGAAGTGCACTCTGCGCCTGCGCCAGCAGCTTGGGCCGGACTGCCCGGCGCCGGAAGAGCTTTCTGCGCCTAAGTACTTAGCGGGGATGACCCGGGCGCCCCAGCACCCACCCAGCCCGAGAGCGACTCCTCGCGGCCGGCGGGAGTGTCCTTGCTCTCGAACCCGCGGTGCTGGGGTCTGATTTGGTCACGACCCTTGCCCCTCAATTAATGGGAAAGGAGTGTCACCTCTGGTCTTTGTTCACGAGGGGGAAAAGAAAGGTATCGCTGCTTTTCAGGATTGAAGTGTGCTGCAAGGAAAGCACAGAATCAGGTGTTTTCGCGCCCCTGCCGCCCACGCTGAAGGATAGAGCCCACGCTGCTTTCCATGGCCACAGGTCGACGGAGACCTGCGCGGCGTTGGCCTTTTCTATGCACCGAGGGTGCAGCTGCTTTGTGCCCAACGGCGTAGGATCCCTTAATGTAAAAGAAGAGGAACTATACTATGACGTGTAATATGGCTACACATGAAACTGGAAAAGTCAGCAGAAGCAAGATCATGGAGTCGTTCAAAGGGTTGAAGCTAGGGATTAGCACAGTCCAGTTTACTTTAGAAAGAGCACTGGCTGCAGTATGGCAAACAGAGGAAAAGTCAGAGGTAGGAAGATCTTCCACCTAAATGGGAGATGGTGGCCTGAACCAAAGTTAACTGTAGTCGGGTTATCTGACCATTGTAAGGATCTTCAGAATTGGCATAATCAGAGCTTAGGAGAATGGATGCATAGGGGAATGAAAGCAAAGAGTCTAGAAACACGCCCAGGTTTAGGGCTGGAGGAACAAGTTTCGGAGTTTGAAGTACATTTTTGGACATAGTAAGTTTGAGATGATTATGGGACATCCGAATAGAAATATTGAGATAATTAAATGGATGTAACTGAAACATGAGAGATCTGGGCTGGTGCTGGCGATTCTGGAATCCTCTGAGAATAGATGGTAACTAAAGTCATGGAAATGGGTAAGAGACAGGCCCAGAAGAGCTCCTAAGATCAGGGAGAGAAGCCACCACCGTGTGTAAGGGCAGCTAAGGGAGAAGTAGTCAATGGTGATGAATACCACAGGAAAGACATGTAAAAAGACTAAGTGTCCCCAAAATTTAAGGAAAAAGTGTTTCTGGTGACCCAGGCAGGGAGGTTCCTTTCCATGGAGGAAGAAATGGAATAAGTGTTTAAATGATTCAGTGACTCCACTGTGAAGGAGTAACTGATGTCTGGTGGGGCACACAACACATAGACTTAAGTTGTCAAATTGCATGAGTTAACTATTTGAAGGTTGTTGATAGGAATGAGCCAGGAGGTTACCTCAGTTTCCTGAGGTGGTGGGGTCTTAACACAAGTGGAGAGAAGCATGAATCCCTAGGTAGGTTTGGTGGTAGAAGCTGGAAATTCTTTTATTAGCTAAGGAAGGGGAGGTGATAAAGGTGCAGAGAGGAACAGACTTAAAAGGACTCTGGCAGAGCTGTCCGTTGAAACTCACCCAGCAGTACTATGAGTCTAGTTGAAGTTGGAAGTCATGACATTATTGAGGTCCCTATCTATCCAATCACATCATTTTATTGTACTTTTTTGGGGGAGGGATGGGTACTAGAGATTTATCCCAGGGGCACTGTACCACTGAGCTACATCTTCATCCCTTTTTATTTTTTGAGACAGGATCTCAAAGTTGCTTAGGGCCTCGCCAAGTTGCTGAGGCTGGCCTTTAACTTGTGTTCCTCCAGCCTCAGCTTCCCAAGTTGCTGGGATTACAGGTGTGCTCCACTAAGGCCTGGGTTATTGTACTTTTGATGCTGGAAATTGAACCCAGGGCCTCATGCATGCTCTGCACACTCTACCATTGAGCTACCCCTCTAGCCTCAGTTACATTATTTTAAATGCCTGGACTCAGCAGGGTATATACAAGAGTTGAGGGTGAATAAAGTGGTTTAAGTGATTAAAGACCAAAGGTGAAGAGGAAAAAGAACAAAGGCAGGTCTAACTGGATAGGGAAAAAAGTCAAGGTGCTGCATTCTTAAGGTTTAATAACACAAGTAACTGGAGAAGCATCCAAAGTTGTGGTCGGAGTGTGACATCTGAATTTACTATTTCATAGGTAGAACATAACAAAAGTACACGGTGGGGTTATGAAAGGAACAGCTGAAGATTGCTGTAAGGAAAGAAGGAACTGGAAAATTAGGCTTAGATGTCCATTTGGACACTGAGGCCAGTCCTCCTGAAGGTTTGGGCAGAAGAAAGTGAGGTATTAGTTGAGAGTTGAGGCACAAGCTGAGCATGATGGCACACACCTGTAATCCCAGCTACTCAGGATGAGGTAGGATCACAAGTCTGAGGCCAGTTTGGGCAACTGAGGCACACCTGTCTCAAAATGTGTTGGGGGGGTGTGGCTCAATGGTAGGCTGCTTACCTAGCATGGGTAAGAGTTCAACCCCCAGTACCAAAGAGGGGAAAACTGAGGCACAGAAGCAGAACCAGAATTACATTGCAGTCATTTATAGAATTTGTTTTGGATGAAATCCTGACACCCTCAATTACAACTTTGAAGAAAAAACGGGGATTATGATCTGTGGCAGAAAAGCCATTATGTATTTATGCTGTTTCCATTCTATTTTTTAAATTTTCCATCAATTTTGAGTTCCATTTAAAATCTTCATAAGACATTTTGCCAAAATGAAGAAAAAGGAAAAAGGATTTTTTTGAAGTATGCAAACTAGCCAAGAGGATAAATGCTTCATATAGCTCTGGGGCTGGCATTGCTATGGTTCCCTCTTGTGAAGGGTGCTTTTTGTCAAATTCAGGGACAATTCCCAGATTTTGAATCTGTATGACTGGAACAGATACAGAAAGCCGTTGGAAGACAGCAGAAAGTGGAACGAGTATCAGACATTCTCTATTTAACATACTACACTTGAAAAGTCTTGCACTAACATTCTAGATTGTCTGTCTAGAAGATGTAGATTTCCACCCCCTTTTAAGACTACAGGTACTACTTACATGGACCTAAAACATTTTGATAATGCAAATAATCCATCTTAATCTGTTGGGTAGATTAACTAGAGTATCAACACTTTCTCAGTATTTATATTCTACACTAAGTACAGATTGATCAGGTATTCTTTTGGGTCTTATTGTAAAGTTTGAGAATGACTATTTTGGGATGCAACATTTTCCTGCCTCTGTAGCTTGGGGGATTGAAGTGGGCTTAAATTCCATTTAGCACCACCTACTGACCCTTTCAAACATTAATTTCTTTTCCTATGAAATGAGTATTATAATCTTATTTATCTTGTACTGATAAATAAGAAATGTATGTAGTAATGTATGAGAAACAAGAATGTATGTAGTAAAGTAGCTGGCACAGTGGTGTGTACCTGTGGTCCCAGCTATTTGGAGGTTTCTCTGAGAAGGTCACATGTTTGATGCCAGCCTGGGGAATTTGAGACCCTGCCCCAAAATTTTTACAAAATGGTTGGGATATAGTTTAGTAGTGAAGTGTGCCTGGGTTCAATCCCCAGTACTAAAAAAAAAAAAAGTCCTCAAATGGGCTAAGTGACAACTCCTATCACTATAATTAATAAACAATTGTGACATGATTATAATACTGTGAGAATAACAAGATTCTTTCTTCCCATTCTTTGTTCCTTACTTCCTTAGATATTTATTTTTATTTAAAAATATTTTGTTGTAGATGGACACCTTTTGTGGTGCTGAGAATTGAACCCAGTGCCTTGCATGTGCCAGGCTAGCGCTCTGCCACCAAGCCACAACTCCAGCCCCTGAGATATTTTTTAAATAGGAGAGAAAACTAGAAACTACAAAAAAGTGACCAAGAAGAATGGGAAGTTATACTCCATGTATGTATGATATGTCAAAATATATTCTACTGTCATGTATAACTAAAAACAAAACAAAAAAGTGACCAAGAAACAGATGGCAGTAATTGCTATGTTGTAGTTTCTGTAACTTGCATTCAGGCAGCAGTAAAGCATTCCTATTTTGTCTTGCATTACTTCTGTAACTTAAAAATGAAGCTACATCTCAATTAACTAAAACCTTTGTTCCAAAATGGTGTCTAACATTCAAATTTTAAAAGACAAATAATAATAGTAAAAGGATAATAAACATTTTATTTTTTAAAAATTCCAGGTGATGTCCCAATGTCAGTAAACTGTTCCATTTCCTGTACCAGGCCCAGGCAGGCCTACATTCAGTTACAATACTTCAGTACAACACATGAAGTTATGTGAAATGCCTCAAACATCCAAAACCACTAACTTGTCTCTGGCATATCATACTTTTTAAGGCAGAAGTACTTTCTATAATCACTACTACAGATTGTTTGCCAGTTAATCTTTTGTTAACCAGAAATACACATGCCATAGGTATTCCAGTTAAGTGAAGTTTATATCCATAAGAACATGGTATCAAAGATAGAAAATTTTCCCTTCTCTTCAGTAATCTCAAGAGGCCTCAACAACCAACACACCTACCTTCTTGAAAATATGAAATATTACTTTTGTTGAAAAATTTTTATATCCTAATTATTTTTTTAAAATTCTTTTTAAGTCAATACTTAAAAGAATTTTGATTTTTAATCATCTTCCACAACTATCTGGTATACCTTAAGCTTAATGACACTTAAGTTTCTAATAGGATCATCACTTTCAAGGGAAAAATGTTATTTCATTTTTATTTTAAAATTCTACTTTATATAAAAGTGTATAAATATCATTCTGCCAAATATACTTTGTATCCACTTCGAATATAGATGTTGCCAGTCACGTTAATGAAGTCACAAATATTAAACATTTTACTTCTTGGATAGAATTATGTATGTGACAGAAAGCATACTTTTTCAGTAGGAAAATCCTGTTGGATAGTTTTATAATTCCAAAGCAGTTGTTAGAAATGTTCATATTTTATTCCACTTCTTACTGTATATGATTATCACAATGTTGAACTGATGTCTGTTTACCTGATCATCATCACCATCATCATCTCAATCTTGGGAATTATCAGCAGCATTCCCCTCATTCAAAGAGACAGGTACAGTGGTACAGTTTAGTGATAAAGAATTCAGTCTTCGAGTATTCCTCTAGATCCTTTGTTTATATCACATTATTGTGAATTTATACAAACTCCCATTTATTGTTGTAAAACTGTACTATGTAATGCATTACTATACTATTACAAAATATCCTTTTCTGTAAATACATTGAAAAATTTCCTGGGCATTTATTAAACCTTATTTTTAGCATTTTTCCAATGCTAACCACCAGATATTTTAAAACCCCAAATATAAAGTCAGCTTTCTTAATTTTCTAAAATTAGTTACTTGAGTAAATAGGAATTGTTAGGAACATTGACCCACCTCATCTCATTTAACCCTCAAAATACTTAAAACAGAAGAAACTAAACCTGTTATATTTAACAAGAATCTTTCAATTTAAAACTACTGAAAGACCATAAGGTATCTGATCTATGAAATTATACAAGATAAAGCTGAAATAGCTGAGCTTTTTGTTTTTCTTACACAAATTAAACCCAGTTATCTTTTCCCCTAAGGTGATAAGAAAACTGAAAATCTGCCTTTAAGTCATGCAGAGATTTAAATCAATATTTTTTCTATTTTCTCTAAGAAACTATTTTGTTTCTTATCTTACAATTATAAATAATCATGACACTCAAACTAATTGTTTTGTAGTCTGTTGTTTCTACTTTTGAGACTAGATTGCATGGTACTGTTTAGCTGAGATGTATTACACTGCTGAATTATGTATAAAATATTATTTCTGGTATTTGTCCATCTTCTATTGAAGTGCCATTATTATTGCCAGGAGAACTGAAAAAGAAAAAAACAGTCTTGCTGGCAGCCGGTGTCTCATGCACTACTTTCTTCAATCCTTTTGTGCCATAGTGGGAATCTGGACCCTAAATGAGAACAAAAGACTCATTAGCAATTTTCAATGAATAAGCACTGAAGTTATTAGTTTCACTGAAGTTATTATGATGTTGTAATTGGATCAATGGTCTATAATATTCATTATAGCTCCTGTATAAATTTTATGGTGAGTCATTTAATGAAAAATGAAGTTTTTCTAAAAAGCTGATCAATGCATAAAAACATAGAATACAGAGCCCAGTTATTAGGGAACAGTGAAAAGGTTTAAAACAGTTACTTTGTCTTCTGTCAAACATTCAATTTCCTCAGACAAGGGGCTACTTCTTAAAAATAACTTTTCTTTCAGGATACAATGGGGTACTAAAATGTGCTTATTAAAGGAGCTGGATATTTTAGCTCCCAGATAGATACCTTCCTCTGTGTTCCCTCCTCCTCCTTCCAGGAGTACTCTACCACAGAGATAAATCCCTAGCTCTTTTTATTTTGTTTTGAGACAGGGTCTCACTAAGTTGCCCAGGCCTGTCTTGAACTTGAGAACTATCTTTAGTGTGCACCACCATGCCCAGTTCCCCACCCCACCCCCGCCTTTAAAAAAATGGTTTATTTTTATGTGCTGCTAAAGATCGAACCCAGTGCCTCACACATGCTAGGCAAGTGCTCTGCCACTGAGCTACAGCTCCAGTTTCCTCACTTCCTTTCTTAAAAGAATCTGTTAATGACTTTCAGCTTCTAAAACATTGTAAAACACATTCAAGAGGGAAACCATGGGCTCTACCAGTGCAGCCTCAAGAACATTCTGAATGACACTTACTTTGAGTGTTGCACATGCTGTGTAGCATATGTTGGGCAGGATCTCTATAGGTTCTTTAAACATGACCCTGAATGTGTTAGCAGTCCCATCACAACTAAATCCAGTATCATTTTGTCCAAGGGTTTGCTTTTTTTCATATTCAATGATCTGTAATTTTTAAAAGAGATGTTTAAATTAAATAGTTTTGTAGAAAATATGAAGCCTTTAGAGTAGCAGAACAGACTATTAAATCTCTGTTCTAGTCTTTCTCTACCTCTAATTACCAATGATGGCTTTAAGCATGCTGTCAGAAAATGGCTATCATTCATCACGTTAAGGATGAGGAGAATGTTGATTAACTGGGGCCTGGTTGTAGGAGAGGGGGGTCTTTTCATAAAAGATACACAGCTTGGTATGTGGATTTTTAGAATATGTTAATTTTAGATGTCTGAAGGAAATGAGCCTTTACTTCTTGCTAGCCTATGTTCCTAGGAAAATTCCTTTAGCATTTTCTATTTCAGAGTTACTTACTGAAATTAAAATTAAAATGACCTTAAACTAAATATCATGTCTGTGGAATGCTCAAAATGTAAAAATTCCATCCCTTCAATTTCGTTCTATCATCTGTGCCAAGCATTGTGCAAAGCATCGAGGGATGTTTTCTGGGAGCTTCAGGGCACAGCCAATTCAGTAAGAGCTGTACAGAATATGAAGTGGCCAAACAGAGGGGAAAATGTTTCTGTTCAAGAGGGGAAACCTCATGGAGCAGAGTTCTGAAAACTGGAGTCAGAACTTACCAGGTATGAACAAGGGCTTCCACACATGAGAACAGCAAGTGCAGAACAGCCCTTGAAAACCTGTCTTTCTGCATACATTAGATGAAACAAGTAATAATGAAATAGGCAAATGCCATCTATTTGATGGGAGGTTAGGGGGTCCTAGGTGCTGTAATGCCCTGCTCCTTGATCAGACACTATTTACACACGTATGTACAGTTTGTGAAAACTGTGCCATTTATGCCCCTTATAAACATGAATACTTGCCTGTGTGTACATCACAGTTCAATAAAAAACTGAAACTAAAAAAAAAAAAAAGACATGATATGCTGGTGCCTGGAATAAAGTAGTAAGACACAGGACCTGACTTTTACAGTGTGGTCTAAAACAAACCAGTTTACTTCTCTGAGCTTTGGTTTTACCCATTCATTTAGGAAAACCTTGCTTTGTCTAATTACAAAACTATAGCAACAACATGTTATTGCAACAACCACATGCCACTTTACAGGTATCATCTCAAACAGTCCTCCCCAAACTGTAAGGTAGTTATCATAACTTTATTGTCAACACTGATGAGCAAACAGAGGTATGAGAAAGGTGTGTCCAGAATCACACCTTGTAGGTGACAGGTGAGAGTCAAACCCAGGCAGTTCTGACTTCAAAGCTAATTCATGAGCTAGTGATATAACTCAGTGGGGAAACACTTGCACAGCATGTGCAAGGTCCTGGATTCAATCTCTAGGACCACCAAAAAAATGATAACAAAAAATGTAACCATCCTATCCCCTATAAAATGTAGATGAAGACCTCTTGAAAATGCCAATTCATTAAGCAATAACAAAGTGTCATTCATTATTAGCACATGGATATATTTTCAACACATGCTTGCAGTTATTTCCATGAACCCACTTACAGACTTGCTGTTCCGATATCTGCTAATGGGACTACTGGAAGTAGAGATGGAGTGAGAGAGACTTTAAATGACATAACGTTAACAATCCCAGGAACTTAGCATCTTTCCTTAAAGGTCCACAGAGCCAATGGTAGTGTATGTGGGTCAACTGACTAGTTTTAAAATCTTCCAAGCCAATGTGTTCTCACTGCTATGTTTAACACAAGACTCTGGTACTTTTATCTTAATGTTCTGAACTGATCCACAGCTGTGTTTTAGAGTTGGGGATATACTCAGTGTAAGAGCACTTTAGAATGCACAAAGCCCTAGGTTTGATCTTCATCACCACAAAAGAATACTGCCAAAGGTATGTTTTAAGAATTACATGCCTCTCCTTTTTAGGTATGAGGTAAAGTGCCTCTCCACAAAACAAGCAGATGAAGACAACTAACTTCAACAAAATGCCATCTGTTATGCCCACACCTTCTACTTAACAGTTCACACTGTTCTTTTTATACCTCATCTCTGGGAAAAGGACTCAGGATAGACATTATGAAAATGCCCCTAGGTGTTTCTATTCAAACTTACTAATATAGAAGGAAAATATTGAAATATACTGGCCTTTCCTACAAAGTTAAAGCAATGATTGTAAATTGGTTAAGAACCAGAATTTAATTTCAGACTAGCTTTGATTGGCCTTCATGGTGTGAATGTTTGTAAAGATTTCAAATTATCAGTCAACACTTAAAAATGGAACATGGAGATTTCATATAAAAAATCCACACTTCTGGCTTCTTGGCATCTTTGGGCTTTTATTATCACATTGCAACTACTGGCAGTAGTGTTTTAAACAATTCATTTCCCTCTTATCCCTGTTGTCTCTTGCACCAGGCCACCTCTCTCCACTAAAATTCTCTGTCCAAGCCCTGGGAGGCATTTGCATTTGACACTTCTGTCAAAAAGCAATAGGTAGTTACAGATAGTGTTTCTAGTACAGAAACAAGACTAGCTACAGGGTTAAGAAAACAAAGAAAACTTCCATTTCTATCAATTTTACTCACAGGATTTAGACTTCATCATCTTAATATATAACCCCAACACTCTCTCTCAGTTTGTATGCAAGGTGACTGGTATCGCAGGTAATACATGAAGTATGCTCAAGGGAAGGTGGGGTTTTGGAATCAAAGAGACCCACAGCAGGGCTCTGGCTCCTCCAGGGGCCTGCAGATTATCCAGTCTGCTAAAGTGGGCTCAGGTCTTCTCCTGGACAGGTTCTTAAGACTTCATAATGTATATAAAGTGCAATGGGGAATAACTTGTAAAAATCTTTTACACTCCTCAAAGATTTGCTGAGGCCTTTCTGTACTTAAACACCATGGAATTAATCTAGGCATGGTGATGCACACCTGGAATCCCATTTACTTGGGAGGCTGAAATGGGAGAATCACAAATTCTCAGCAAGATTCTATCTCAAAATAAAAAAGGGCCAAGGAAGCTGGTCATGGTGGTGCACGCCTGTAATTCCAGCTGCTTGGGGGGCTGAGGCAGGAGGATTGCAAGTTCAAAGCCAGCCTCAGCAAAAGCAAGGTGTTAAGCAACTCAGTAAGACCCTATCTCTAAATAAAAGTACAAAATAGGGCTGGGGATGTGGTTCAGTAGTCGAGTGCCCCTGAATTCAATCTCTGGTACCAAAAAAGGGGGAAGGTGCAAGGATGTAGCTTAGTGGTAGAGTTCCACTGGGCTCAATACCTAGGACCGCAAAACAAAAACAAAAAAACACTATGGAAATAATTTTTCTAACCTGTTGAAAAATCTTATAAGTAAATAATTTCAGTAAGTCTAAAACCTGTTTATTAGAAATATAACTTTCTAATTGGTATGTGACAACAACAAATTGACATGAATGATATAAATTTATCAACTGACTTTCACTAGAAACCTTAGTGGATAGGATTAGAAAATTAGTATAATAATTTGGTTAGTATAGTTACTAATGCAATCTTCCATTTGAAGCAAGGTCTCTTTTGGGGTTGTGAGGTATCTTTTTTTTGTTGGTACCGGGGATTGAACCCAGGGGTACTCAACCACTGAGCCACATCCCCAGCCCTATTTTGTGTTTTATTTAGAGACAGGGTCTCACTGAGTTGCTTAGCGCCTCGCCGTTGCTAAGGCTGGTTTTGAACTCAAGATCTGCCTTTCTCAGCCTCCTGAGCTGCTGGGATTACAGGTGTGTGCCACGGTACCTGGCTGTGAGGTATAATTTTTTAAAAAAATATTTATTTATTTTTATGTGGTGCTGAGGATCGAACCCAGTGCCTTATGCATGCGAGGCAAGCGTTCTACCACTGAGCCACAATCCCAGCCCCGAGGTATAATTTTTATTTATTTTTATTTATTTTTATTTTTTTAAAAAAATTGTATTTACTGAGAAGCATTCAGAATGTCAACAAAACAGCTACAACTTTTTTTTTTTTTTCGCAATTACAGAGTGGTATTCAGTTAAAAGAACAATTATTTCATATAAGCTGCATCAGAGACAACTGAAGATGAAAAACTACCGTCCCCATATATAATTTGTGCTGTGCACCAACAAGAACCTGCTTTAAATTTCCATGCCAATTTACAACCCCCATACTGTACCAGGCAAGGTTAGTGACTACTGAAAATACCACCAGGACAGGGCTATCTAAAGACACATTCAGGGCTGGGATTATGGCGCAGTGGGAGCGTGCTCGCCTAGCATGCACGAGGCACTGGGTTCGATCCTCAGCACCACGTAAAAATAAAATAAAGATATGCTGTCCACCTACAACTAAAAAATAAATATTTAAATAAATAAATAAAGACACATTCGGTAGTGTGTTAACGACACAAAAAAAGACACTGTACAGTTTAAAAACAAATCTTACACATTTCAATTTTTTTCTTTAAAAGGAGTGAGTTGTGTACAGGGGGGTTAAATGCTTTATAGACAAGGAAATAACTGCGCTAGAACCTATTCATCATCATCATCTTCCTTCTTTTTTTTTTTTTTTTTTGGTACTGGGGATTGAACTCAGGGGCACTCGACCACTAAGCCACATCCCCAGCCCTATTTCATGTTTTATGTAGAGACAGGGTCTCACTGAGTTGCTTAGTGCCTCGCCGTTGCTGAGGCTGGCTCTGAACTCGCGATTCTCCTATCTCAGCCTCCCTAAGTGCTGGGATTACAGGCTTGAGCCACCATGCCCAGCTTTCCTCTTCCTTCTT
>PVHX01006417.1:0-100794 GCA_004024805.1 Geosciurus inauris
ACATCCTCGTCATTTTTTGCAATCAGACATTAAAATTAACTCTTAGTAATTTTCAATAATATGATGCTTTACTATGAACTATAGCCTCCATGTTATACAACAGATTTCCTGCACTTATTCCTCCTAACTGAAATTTTGTATCTTTTGACCAACATCCACCAATATCTCCTACCAGTCAGTGCCTGGTAACCAGTAAGACTGCAGAGAAATAGTGAAGCTTCAATGGAAGTGACTTGCGACTTAAGACACACAAGAGTGCGTTAGCGCCTTTGATTCTTTCTCCCAAATCTCATTCCTGAGTGTCAGACTCACTATTTTAATGACAAGGAGCCAGTAGGTTAAACGAGGAAGTTAATGACAATCATCTTTACAATAGGTTTATTGAATGGCTCCTATTCAATCTATACTCCTAGGAACTTTTGATTTTTACTTAACAAACTCTCTTTTGGACAGTTGGACAAATTGAAAAGGAATGATAACCTTTTGTTTCATGGAAACGTGATATACAAAAATGAACCGAGCAGTGCAGTAAATCCTTCTGTCCACATGTAACCATAGCTAAATACGCAGGAGGAGGCAGGAAGTGAGGCAAATGGCGGCCTCTGCACAGCATTGGGTCAGAGTCCCGCCTCCGGCCAGACAGCTGCCACTGCTTCATTATTTGCAAGTCGCATTTCTCAATTCTTCAGTCATTTGAACGACAACTAAGATTTGTTACACTTGAGAATATTGTGAATCCTCCTTTCAGTTTTAGCATTCAGGAAATGATACTCTTCTGTAAAAAGTAATGTCAACAAGAAATCAAAATAAACTCAAATAAGACATCTTGCTATAAGCTGAAATACATGCTTAGTAATGAAGGACACCAGCTTCTTCTAGAAAACAAATCCTTGACTTCTGTGAAATTAAAATTATTAAAGAAGTTTCTAAAAAAATTGTAATAAGTTTAAAATTCACAAGTTCTGTGAGCAGTCTAAATGTCAGAAAGATCCATGACTCACCCAAGAGCAGGTCACTTGCTTTCCATATTATGTTGCATTCAATTGTATTTTTGTGACAGAAATTGGCATAGAAATAATTTAGGTGATATCAACCACTGGTAGAAAGTTAGAGAAGAAAATTATTAGGAAAGTGCATGTCATATTCTCTAATATCCCAAGCATGTATCCATGCAGTTGTACAATGTTAACTTCTAAAAGACAAGCATATTTTTAAGGCAGTTGCAAAATCCAGTAGGATTAACACTAGCTTCTTTTTATCTAGAGGACTTCTAATTCAGTAGCTCCCCCTCTTTCCTTCTATCATCCTATCTATGCACAGGGAGAGAACTTTCTCTCCTTTCCCCCTAAATGAACTCCCAGAGGAAGACTTCAGTCTCCAAGGGGACAAGAAGACAGCATAGGATGGTAGTTTCATTTTGGTGGCAAGAGGTATTGATGTTCAAAGTGGGTTCACATCTAAGTCATGTCTTGCAAGCCAGATTTTTGTATTAATAATTTAAAATGAATGTCCATGGGCTTATTGCTATCTCTTTCATAATCAATTCTGAACTTCAGAGGGAAGAATTGGATGTTGCTATTGAAACATAAAAGCAATACACTCCCAAATTATGATTGGACCAGACCTTTGATTTAATGAATTGTCAATCCATTAAAGACCATCAAGTCTTGATAAATATTCTACATGATTCTTTGCAGTCCAAGAGATGGAGTGAAGTATAAATTGTGAGGTATATACCGTGGGCCAAAGTACAAATTGCTAAGATTACTTATTGTTTTAAATATGAATGGTAGGTAATAATTTTCCAATTTACAAAATGAAACCACTGAAAGTCACCCAAAAGTTTTAAGGTGTGTAGAAACTCTAAGCACTGAAAAGATTACTGTCTATATTTCCACATATAATGTGATGTTAAAATACTGAAAAGAAACACTAACCCATATCATATGTATAAGGACCACTATTTAAATTTTATTTCTGATTAGGACCATGTCTTTTCATAAGACCATTTGTTTTTTGGGAACTTCTCTTTGTTGCTGGTCCTTTTGCTGGTAAATCACTCCTATAGAAAACTTCTCTTCTCTTCTCTTTGTTGCTGGTCCTTTTGCTGGAAACCTGCCTTGTGCCTTGGGCTCCCAATCAGACCCAGGCTCATGGAGTCTGCAAACATTAAGGAGCTGGAAAGCAGCAAAGTCCAGGCCTGAAGTGAAGCTGCTTCCTCTGCAGGCTGACATTGCTATTTGATTGTCCTTGAATTCTATCCTATTACTTCCTGGTGTTCTAAATTTCTGCAATGTGTAAGGTGAGTTCCTTTTAAATTCCTGAAATAGAATTCACTGCACTTTTAATTTATCAAGTTTCAGTTTTATTAGAAACATGCTTCATTGCTTCACATATTCTTACAACTTTAAAATGCCTTAATACATAACCCTCATTTCACCCTAGGCAAACTAGGAGACTATTTTTCTGTTCTTTCCTTTGTCTTTTCTTTCTCTCTTTCTTTGAAATGGCCAAATAAAAACTAGGTAGATTTGCTGTATACAAATGTTTAACTTTTGATTCCTACTTAGGAAAAGTATAGGGTGGTATTCATTTAAATGTTTTCCAAAATAGACGCTTTTCTTAAATGGTCGCCTGTATCCCCCATGCTTTTCCAGTAAATCCACATTTTAGGTAGCTTCAAAATCAAAGTATTCCTTTGCCTTATTTTAAATGGCTGGATTTGTGAGTTAGTAAAGTTTCAGTATTAGCTACCTACTTACCTATGTTTTGTTGACATTTATTAGTTGGGGAGAACAGTCTACATTTTACTGAAGAGCCAGTGAAAGTACTCTTTGCCCCAATTCAAAATCTAACAATTGAAAAAAAGTCCAAATGTTTCATGGGAAATCAAGTGGCTAGACTTCTATCACTTAACATTTTATCCCAGTTCTTAACATCACTATGTTACAATGAAATACACATATTAATTGCTTTGTCATTTAAGAAATTTAAATACTTACATATCTTCCTTTAGAGATTTTTGCCTTTTTTCATGGTAGTACTACTCTTTTCCAGTTTTAAGATATTTGACAAAAGGCTGAACTTGGTTTATTTGCAGTCTCTGTCTCGTATCAGAGACCTAACTATGAATAAGATACACAATCTCTTTGATGTTTGCATCCTTAAATTTTTAAATCAAGATAATACTACCTATTTTGGTGTCTTACTGTGAGGTCTGCAATAAACCGGTTACGTAGAAGACACAGTGCAGAGCCTGACACACAGGTGGTCCACTATAAGTCTCTTTTTCAGTTGAATAGAAATCGAAATTACATTACATAGACTTTTAAAGGCCTCAGAATGTGTTAAGAAGCACATGTTCCGGTGCTCATGACTATATAATTTAAATTTACTGAATGATTTTCCAAGATTTGGAAGACATGGTAAAAATCGCATAATACATAATCAAATCCAGGAAGCCAAAATCACTCCTATAGAAAATTAATGAACAATTCTTTAACTTCTACATAGTTACAATGATGAAAATTTAGCTATTTTTTAGTTAGAACAACCAACCAACCAAGTGCCAACTTCCTCCTAGAGACCTGGCCATAATTTTAGGTGAGGGATAATTGAAGTAGATGGGTAAGGTTTGTATTGAAAGGAGCCAGATTGAATATAAGAGTTATTACTTGATATAGAGAATAAAAACTATGCTATTATTTATTAATGTGTATTATTATTTATTAATAAAGTAATAAAATAAATAATTGATCAATGAATTGGAATAATTTATAAAGAAATAATTATAAATGAGATATTGTTTATTAATTACTATTTATTAATAAAATAGAAAATCACATTATAAAAATTGGAAGAGTATATCTAGGACAAGCTAAAAAATAAAGTCACAGTAATAAAACAATCTATGGTTAAATTAAAGTTAAGGACTGAATTTTGGAGTTGATGAAAAGTAAAACAGAAAAGAATTAGGGCAGGTGGATCTGAGTGCTCCACCTGGTTTTCCAGCCTTGGATAATAACTAGCATTCTCTGCTTATCTGTACTAATCAACAAGTACTGTTTGATACAAGTCTTTTTTATAGTTATTTTGACTGGGATGGGCTAATATCTTATTCTCATTTTGATTTGCATTTCCCTCATGGCTAATGATGTTGGGTATTTTATCACTAACTTATTGACCATTTAAATTTCTTTTCATAAGATGTGTTTATTAATATTCTCTGCCCATTTTAAATTGGATTACTTTTTGTTACTGAGTTTAGAAGGGTTTTTAAATTGCTTATCCCAATGAAAGCCAATTTAGGGTTCTTTAAAGTCCTTTATACTTTCTTATTTTCTATTACCAGTTTTACATGTTTGCCTTTGAAAATACATACTTTTTCTTTAACACATTTTTTTGCTTTATTTATAGGGATTAATTTTACTGTGGTTTATTATTAAGCATTTAAATATGCAAGTAAATAAGCACTAGTACTTAGTGCTAATTGGGTAATCAATCAGCAATGTCTTGCTTGCTTCCCATAGTCTGAAGATATATGAAGGTCACTGTTGTGTTTGACAAAAACCTTTATGTAAAGCTGAGATTCAAGTAAATACAGAGGAGATGTATACTAGTAATGATCTTGGTACTATTATATATCTTATTTATTTGCCTACTATCAGAGCTAATTTGAGGATCTCATTATAAAGCACTGCATAAATATTTCACAGACTGACATGCTATTACTACACATGAACATACAAAAATTACTATTTGGAAGTATAGTTAGACTCCTAGCTACATTATCAATGCCTTATGAACCAAGTTACTTATTATTTAAAGTACTGATACAAATAAAATTTTCATTATTTTTAGTCATTATTTGGATGCATTCAAGTTTTGACTTTATGCTCAATTAAGCAATTACAAATTTATCTGCAGTTGAGGAAATTATTTAGAGTTCTTTCTATAATGTGTCACAGATTTCATAAACCATTGGTCATTTCTCAGCATTCACTGTGTTCCTGCAGGCACTGCATTGTGAATCAACAGAAAGAGAGAGATTCAACATAAGGTGTTGCTGAACACATTTGTGCTACCATACTGTATTTTAAAGGAAAGGATCATCAATCTATGCCATAAGTGTCAAATAAGGCACAGCCTGGTGGCATCCATTTGTTTCACTATGTTGGCTGCACTCAGTTCTCAAAGTATGCAGAACCAGACTTTCCAGGGCTTGCAAGCTAGACTACATTCTCTATATCTGCAACTCTGCAGCCAAAACATGTCTACATGGGTTTCTCTATTTTATGATACAATGATCAGAATCTTAAAAGAAAAATCCACTCTAGAGTCAGAGTCTTAGAAGAAAAATTAATTCTTGGGCCTATCATTTCCTTTGTTGATGTGGCATTTGGTCAGATGAATGTCCCTATTTATTTTGGTGTGAACAGTATACCACTAGGTATTTTCAGAATCAATTCACTCACATAACCAATTACACTATTATGTGAATACAAAGGAGGTCAGCATGACGAGCACCTTGGATGCTCCAATGTGTGCACATGAGAGACAGCACACTTTGGAATAATTAATTCATTTCTCCTATTACAGGAGAAAAGTGTGAAATTAAGAAACACAGCTTCTGTTTCTCTTTCCAGTGTCCATACATGGAGATGAATGAACATTTATTTGTGGACATTGTTTTATAAAAGTTTCTAAATATATTTATGCACATAAAGGTAAACAATGATCCATTTGAATCTCTTGGGGTTTCAAAAATTAGCCAATAGAGAAAGTGAGGAAGAGGATGCACATGAGGATCTTCCAGGAGAGAGACTTTCTGAAGCATCGAGGCTGTGTTGTGTGTCTGCTGGCTCTAGAACATTGTTGGAAAGATGCAACAACCTGCAACCAGGTTCAGTCAACTCAGCATAGAGGTTTCTAAGTCATAGGGGCCAAACACAAAGCTGAAAGCTTCTAGGGACAGCAGCACTTAGAAACCAGATGAACATCATATTATATTTTTTTTGTTTATTACTGGGATTGTAGTTAGTAAGCCGTGGGCGAAGATCTAGTCAATCCTAGAAAGGGTTTGAGGGACTGCTATAGGTTTGAATATTGGATGTCCCTCTAAGGCCCACGTGTTAAAAGCTTGGTCCCTGGGGAGGCATTCTTTAGAGGTGAGGCCTCATGGAGTTTCTCTGGGAGAGTAACCTCAGGGGTTCGTGAGAACCCAAGCCATTCTTCTTTCTTGTTGCTTCCAAGCCAGGAAGTGAGCAGTTTGCTCTACCATGTGCTCCCCACCATTGCCATCTGACACTCCCACGAGAGGCCTAAAGACAATTGTTTCATTCAGTGATAGGCTGGAAGCTATAAAAACATACACTAAAGTAAAACTTTTCTCCATATAAATGGATTATCTGAGGTATTTTATTATAGTGATGGAAAACTAACATGATGATCATCCCCACTTGCCAGTCCTGGACCAGGTGCACAGAGATTGGACGACTCAGGATAGAGATGTGGAGTGCTAAGGACCACTAGAAAGTCACCAGGTCCTCTTCCTTTTGCACCACCACTTCTCAATCCAAAAACATAATTAATTTTAATAAAAGTTAATTTGATTAAGTGCCTTATCTGACTGACAGCAAAGAAGTAAATGGTCACCAATGTGGGTCTCTAGTGTACACACATTGTTAAAGTGCAGCAGGTAGAGACAGTAGGAAAGGTGACTTACTAAAGGAACAGTATTATTGACTGCTGTTAAGTAATGCAACATATGGCCATGGATCCTCTCCATATATCCCAAATGGCCAATTTCTTTGATGACTAAATAGTCAATGGTAAATTTCACCTTCAATGATCAGACCTCACTTCACTAGTCTTATCAGCATCACTTGTCATTATTGATGTCTCTCTTCTTATTGATAAATTTTCTTCTCTTGGGACCCAGAACACAAAACAATTTCTTTATTTTCTCCCTCACTCATTGGTTTCTCCTTTAAAAAGACTTCTTAATGTCATTTTTCCATTGATCACATCCTCTATGGCTTCATGTTAGCCTGTGCCAGAATTTAATCCTTGGTCATTTTTCTCATTGGTGCCTGCACTCACATATTGGACATTCTTATTGGGTCCTATGGCTCCACACTTGCTTGCACATGATTTCTACATGTCAATATTCAACCCACACTATCTTTTAAAGTCCTGACTTGCATACTCAACTGCATGTGTGTTCTCTCTTAAAAGTGCAATTTCTCTGATTTGGATATGAGGTGTCTCCCTCCCAAAGAGCTCCTGTGTTAATGCAGGAAAGTTCAGAGGAGAAATGATTGGATGTTATAACTATCATCCCTGTTTCCTTGCTGCCATGGAGAGAACAGTTTCCCTCTCCCTGGACCTTCCCCCCTTAATGTTGTACCTTGGTTTGGGCCAAAAGCAATGGATTCAAATTTTTTTGGACTGAGATTTCTAAAACCATGAGCCCAAAACTTTTCCTCCATTAAGTTGTTGTTTCAGGTATTTTGGTCACAGAAATGAAAAGTTAACTTAAACTGTAATGATCCTTCAAAACTCAAAATATTTAAAATGCTACTCAATCATCCTCAGCTAAGATTAAAATAACTTCGTATTTCCATTTGCTTATACTAAATTCACTACAGATACTATAGACTCACATTTTATTTCATCTCCTAATCTATATTCATATTTCCAACAAGAAATTATGTTGACTATAACCATACGTAGAATCTGATCACTTACTTACACATTTAGTGCTATAAGTTTGGTCCAAGATAAAAGTCAGCTCTCACCAGTCAACATGTTTATAACATCAGAGTACTATGGACAACTTTTGAATGTTTATATTTTTTATGCACAGTGAAACATCTATTTTTTTTGGCTGACCCTATATATGACACTTCTAAGAGCATATATAGGTATATGTACATATGTCTGTGTGTGTATGTGTGTGTGTGTATATATATATACACACACACACATACACACACATGTGTATATATATATATACACACCTATAGATATATATGAAATAAATAATGCATTATTCATCCCATAATATTAATTTATAAAACTTAGGTTCAAAGTTTAATCAGTGCCTGGAGATAAATGCCACATGTCAATTATCTTTACAGAAGCTCAGAATGTTTTCTTCCACCTGAACTGTGATGACTGATCTTGCTTTTAACTATGTTCTGACACTTGGTGTTTGTTTTTATGCTGCAGTTTCACTCACTGCACTGTCCAGCAGGCCGCTTCCTGCCCACTGCCTCCCCTGGGTTTTGGCTTCATGTTTTTCCACAGCCTCAGCATTAATCTTTTGCTGATGCTGCTTCATTACAGATCACTTCCACTTCATGCACTACCCTTGGCCAGGCTCTTGGACCACATTTATCAACCTGATAAAGAAGTGAAAGTCGTATTTTTGGTCTAATATAAGGAGGTTTCTAGACATTATATTTTGATGTATCACTTTATGCTTTTTATTTCCATGTAACTTGATTTTTAATGCATTCCACTGCCAAGGTTTTGTTTACTTCTTTATCTTACTACAGTTTTTGCTTGCTAGTATTGTTATAAAGCCATATTACTACAAATTGCAGCAAGTGATCCTAAGACCTAATATATAGATATAGACACAGCAACATCACTTTAGATAAAATCACCCATTATTTCTAGAAAAATAATATAGAGCATAAAATGCAAGCAATAAACAATACAAAGTTGAAAGGAAATAAATCAAAGTATGTCAAAAATAATTTTAATAACAATAATTATTGAATGTAATTTAAAACACATGATGATTATATATCACAGAAAGCTTAAATTTATCAAATTTTTGTATCAAAATGAATTACTATATGTATTATTAAGATTGAAAGCATGGCATTTAGTTTAGGCTTATACTTAAAATAGATGAAAACAATTGTTTGAATGTAAAAGAATTAATAAATTTTCAGATAAATTTTTATTGATACAAGAAAATTTTGTTTCTAGAACTTCCTTCATATAAAGATAAAAATTAGGGAAAATATTATGAGGCTGGAGTAATATAAACCATGCTTCAATTTTAGGAGTACTGCAAACGGTTCTCTTGCTATGCATGGTAAAGGGCATCACTACTCATTCCTAAAAGGCATTACTCACCCTGCTGGCTGAGTTTTTCATTCTTCATGGTTTGTCAGGCTTTATGATATGTATAACATGTCACAATAACCTTCTTAGTTCCTTATTCTTATTTCTCTAATTAATAGACCAAAAGCTCATTATATTTTATGCACATCTTCTCCATTACTGAGTTATTTGCTCATATTTATTTCTTGGAGCTGAATTTATTGTCAGCAACTTAGGTTTTAAAAAGAGACCTTATTTTCCCTGCTTCTAGGTGCTCAGGTCCCCACCATTGGTGGCTGGCTGCTTCACTTCCAGGAAACCTGCCTGGCTGCTGCAGCACTAGACCACACATTCTTTTCGGGTGCACTTCCCTGTAGCTCTTCTCTCTCTTGGTGCTTTGGGATTATTGCAATGAGTCTTAAGATGAACCAATTTCTTCCCCTTGAGGATGAGTTGATTGAGCCTTTCCAGAGTTGTTTTATGTAAACTAAGCCGGGCATCATTTTGATTACTTGAGTAATACTAGTGAGAATAGCAGGCAAGAATTCCTAACTTTTAGGTATTTATATAATTATTCCATATAGAAATTACTCAAGAAACAATAAGAAAAATGAATATATAAACTTGATAAAATGTTAGACTCCTGATGAGGGAAAAACAACAGGAAAGTTTTGGAAAGGCAAAAGGGATGCAAAGTCCCAGAGTTAGGAAGACTGGAAGATTTCACTAGTAAATATAATAGAGTAGATATCACTGATAAAGTAAGATAGAATAAGTATGAAAGGGAGGAAAATTACTCGATCCAAAAAAGAGGAACATTAATAACTGGAGGAAAATCCTTGAGCATATAAGGTGCTATTGTTTCGTTATGGTATTGTTCTTTTTAGTTGTATACCACACCAGATATACCCTGATGTAATCACAAAAGCATGAGACACAACTCACTGAGATTCAGTCCCTGGGACACCCAGCCTCCATTCTACTCCACTGATCCTGTTCTTAAAGAAGAACAAGGTCACCTATTTTTAATAATTGGAGCAAAGCAAAAAACAGAAGGAGGTAGAGTGAACGAGAGAGTAGGAGAGCAGGAAGGGTCTTAGCTTGTAAGAGCGTAGATTTTGTTCTATGTAAAATGGGGAGCAGTCTCAGGGTAGATAAGGAACTAGGATCTAGCTCAGTGTTTAAGTGGATCAAAATACCAAAGCAAGATTAGAGTAGAAGCAGGTGAGGAGGCTACTTTAAAAGCCAGAAAAGAAAAATAAACAGAACTAGATTTAATTTATTTATCTCATGTTACAAAATATGGTACAGCTGGATATAAGATTGATATTCATTGACAGACACAAATAAGTAGAACATTACACTTACAAACTTCAATTTATAATATTTGCACAGTTACCAAGTGACTAGGAATAAATCAAAGCCTCTAGCCTGAAAACTATAAAATGTTAAGTGGAAGCAAAGAGGAATCTACACAGGTGTAGATTTGTTCTATACTATATATTTGGAGATACAATAACATAATGTAAAGATGTCAATTCTATTTGAGTAGAGTTGTTCCAATAAAACTTTCCCAATGGCAGCTGATTCCAAAATTTATATGAAAATGTACGAGAATAATTATAGTCACAGGGATCCTGACAGAGAACCACCTGGATGACATGTGCCACTAGAGATAGCAAGACTCATTCTCAGCATTGACACATTAACCAATTAAACAAAACAGAATTAATGAATAGATCTAAAGTCAGGTTTTTTTACCTAATTCAGACAAATACTGTCTGAATTTAATAGTCTTTGCAATGAGATGTGTTATGCCAATTTGTTTCCAAAGTGACAAAATAAAATAATAGAAAATATCAGCCCCGTATCTCACTGTAAACACAATAAATTCCAGAGAGACCACCAATCTAAATTTAAAGTACAAAACAAACACATGGAAAAAACGTAATAAAATACTTTCATAATTTGACCCTGATAACGATTTCTAACATTCTGCACAAAACCACTGTCTATAATGGGAACCAATGGCAAATTGAACGATTTTAACGTGAAGAAATTCTAGTCATTGAATAGTGCCTGACGTACCTGGAAATGCAAGTTTCCAAAAGGCATGAGACAGAGATGATCCTCATTGTTGACAGATTCTGCATTTGCAATTTTTCATACTCACTAAAATGTTTTCATAAGCCCCTCTCAATTAGTATGGGCTTTTGTGTTCATTTGGGCACATGCACAGAGCGGCAAGAATCTGACGTTCCTGATGTACACACTGAACCACAGTATCAGATTTCAGTTCTGGTTCTGTGTGCTGTGTCTTATTTGTGGTCTATTCTTGCCAGGTTTCAGACACTTTTGTGCTTTCTACTGATGATTTTGCTGTCTAAAATGACCCCCAAGTGGAGTGCTGATCTGTTCGCTGATGTTCCTTTATACAAAAAGCCTATGATACACTTTAAAGAGAAAATACTTGTGTTAGATCAGATTCATTCAGGCATGAGTTATACGGTGCTCTTGGCCATGAGTTTCATGTTAATGAATCAGCAATATCTACTAAACAAGTTATCTTTAAACAGAAATCACACAAAAGAAGGTTGTGTACTAATCAGTTCACAAAAACATATATATATATATATATATATACACCTATGTATGTATATATGTGTGTGTGTGTGTGTGTATGCATACATGTTTGATGACATATTTATATCTATCATCTATCTTTCTATATATGCCTTTTTATAAAGGCACTAATAAAAACAAATCACCTTTCAAAATCCAAACCTTCCAATACTATGACATTTGTTTTTTTATTAGGCTTCAACATATGAACTGAGTTTGGGGAACTACAAATATTCAGACCATAGCAAGGATGAATTAGTTATAGTAATTAGTTGTAGACTTAAAGTGATGAGAGGTAAGTGACAGTAGGTTGGGGATTACAATGGCCCTATACTAGGCAGTGGAAATAACACTCTCGGTGTTCATGGATAGAAGTAGGGGTGGAGGTCTTCTCTGGAGCACACAGAGTTCCAGGCCTTCTTTGCAGAGGATGAAGGTAGACAGAATGAGATAGTGGTGATATTGCCATGTTCTCCAGTATCATTGTCAAAAAGGCATATACTAATCCAATAAAAATGTACTAATCTTATAATTTCCCTTTAGGACCACAGGATAGATCATAGGTCAGATTAGGATATTTCCTACAAATTTATCAGGAACATTATCAATGATTTAAAAATTCATATTCATTAAATTAAAAAGGGACAGCAGCCAGCAGACATGGGCAGCAAAGACAACCCACCCCAATTCTGCACCAGAAATGTGCTTACAGCATTGGATAAGACTGTGATCCTCGCTTTTCTTTTTCTTGCTGTATTCTTCAGAAACAGCCATGTTCCATGATAGATAGCCCATGAACTGAACTACTACCTTTTTTTGAAAACTCATGTGATGATGTAATAAATCTTACCCAACAAAAAGACTTCCCTGACATGGAACTTCATGTTTTTGCTTTGTTTTGATATTTTTTCTTAGTTTGAACCATTTTCTTTTGTTATTATTGTATCCCTGGCTTCCTCTGTTCCTTATTAATGATGTTGAATATGGTTAGTATTAGCACCAAATACTCCTGCTCAGATGTGCAACACATAGTAATCTATTTTATTCATTAAAAGGACTACAGTTTTGTAATTCCTGGTCATATTCATTAGTACAAGAAAACAGAATTGCTAGATATACAGCAAAATAATAGAAAAATATATGTAAAATGGTTTATTTTCATATGATTATGCATATATTTCAAACTGTATTGTCTAAATTTTCTTTAAAATATATTATTAAAGATATGCCTATGTTAATTTTTCAAGTAAATGATCAAAGGGAGAAAATTTATTTCAGAGATGTAAAAGGTAGCACTCAGTACTGAATTCAAATGGCATGATTTTGAGTGGAAGATTCTTCCTCCTAATACTAGTTTCTTCTTAGATTTTTAAAATATGAGTTTTGGAGGGACATAACCATGTAGTCCACCCATTTATATACATGTGGAATTCATAAATAGTGGGCTAAACAGGTAGAATATGAATAGCTGAACTTACCTGTGTGAAGATTGGCCATATGGTGAGATTAAAGAAAAATGGGTATAACATTAGCTACTTCACTAATAAAGTAATAATTAAGCCACAATTCAAGGGGCCAATAATCACAAGGACTCAAAAACTCCACTGCCATGTAAAGCTTTAATAAAAATGCAAGAAGAAGGGTGTAAAGCAGAAGAGATGTGTGTTCAGATTAGGAACTGCGGAGATAGAAGTTTAATTTAGTTTTAGGGAAGCTAAGTCAAGTTTGTGGGGGATTTTGAAGCCTGTTGGCTACGTAGCTAAAATCAGACAGTCTAATAAATTAAAGGAGACTTATTCTATATATTTGCTCAAAATAAGGTAGCCAAACTAGCCCAAGGTGCCTCTTACATAGATTTGAGCATTAAACAGCATGTTATAAATCAACCCATAGCACATCTTATCCTTATCTTTGGCAAGGATCATTGTCACACATCTAGGAGTCTCTGAAGTTTAGATTAATGCTACCCCATGCTAGGCACAAGCTGACTCATCTTTATATGCCTGGATAAGAAAATAATTAAAAATAGAGGAGAACTTGAAGTATCCAAAGATTGAAAGAGAAGAAGAAAGTGTTAACATTGTAAAGCACCTGAAATTTTACTCTATTTGCATGCTATGAATTAACCTATCCAGTCTCATGGATGCTGAAAAAATACGTGATTTCTGGGTAAACATGCAATGACAAAAGGCAAACGCCTTATGACTCATTGCTCATTGCAAGGTAGGCAGGTCTGCGTCCCTTCCCCTGCCTGCCCCGTATCTCACTGGTCGCTGAGCTGCCCTGGTTAGTAAGATCTTCCATACTCTGTCTCTATTGTAGTGTTTAGAAATACTTCACAATACTTTGCAATATGTTAAACATGCCACAAGGAACAGAGAGAGATGAGTTGCTAGTTCTGGAGCTTGGCCTTCAAGCTTGGTTCCAGTCTATCAGAACTTCTTCAGCAGATTTAAAGGAGATAAGGGAAATCATTTTGAGGGCTCCTAATCTGATCTGCTTCTGTGGTTTGATTGTTTTGGACAAGGGAGGCCATATTTTGTTTTCAATTTTGACTTTCATAAGATGATTGCTCTGTAAATTCCATCCTCTTTACCTCCACTATTAATCTACTTTTCTTTAGTGAGAACCATTTCTCCTTTATGTGTAGGTGTCCACTGTTGAATTATCTGAGCTATGTCAGAGTGCTGTTCTTATTTATGATATGTCCCTCAACATAATGCCCTACCTAGAAGCTGTGAATTTGTCATGGAAGGGTGATGGAGATCTCCAAATAGTCCCTTTCCAAAGTTTAACTGGCAGTTGCTTTAAATTGGTGTGATTATGTGTGAGCCATGCGATTTGAAAGGACAGTACTGACTGGCATAGATACTTTCATTTCTTTTATGCCTTTCTTCCCATCAGAGCTGCAAACATCATTTTTTATGTCATGACTGAATATGACAGTGATTTCTTTTTTGCTGTGAATCCAATTAGTCTGTCTATGCTTCTGAGCTTTTTTAATTTTTTTATGTGTATGCCTTTTCTTTCCTTTTTGTCTGAAGAAGTTGTTTACATTCTTAGAATGTTTGTCTTAGATCTTCATGCTTGTCTGCTTTTCAAATTACTTAGCCTTTTATTCCAGCTTCCTGTTATGGGTCTGCTAATGATCACCCTCATCTCTCTATACTTGGGCTTTGATTTAGTTTCTTTTCTTCACACATGCATTGGATAATTTGAGGTGCATTCAATAGCTCACTTAAAAGAAGCAGACAAAATAATCCTGACAAAGTCTCTGCATTGATTTTGTACTCTACAAAGGTTTACAAGAGCTTAATGTGAATGTTTTTTGAAACCTAAAGAAATCAGACAATTAATTGTTTCAACCAATACTCGTAAGAAAGAAATAAAAACAGACACAAAGAAGAAATTAGAAGTCTTTTGCAAGGATATATGAAATCTACTGATGCAGCAGTAGAAAAAAGAAAAAAACAAGTTGGCTGAAAGTCATCTTGATTCATCCCCATTTTCAAAGGACCACAATGAGATAATATATATAAGCCAACATGTAGTAAGTGTAAGTGTTCACACTTACCTGTGCACTACTGATTGGGAAAAGAAACAATGAATAATTTGCTTAGTAAACCTTTTATATTTTTATTGGTACATTATTGTTAGGCAAAACATTGGCCTTTATCTTGACATAAACATACACGCATGGAATATAATATACTCCACTTTGGTCCCCAATGCTTCCCCTTTTATCTCCACCCCTCCCTCCTCCTTTTCCTTTTCCTCTACTTCTCTGCCTTCTATTTTTTATAACTCTTTATGGATACACATAAAGTTGAAATTAGCAAAATGTGGTCAAGTTTATTCTGTGGTCCCTCTCCTGTCCTGTCCCTCCACCTTTGGTCTCAATCCCCTTCCTCTGCTTCACGGATCTCTCTCCTATTTTCATGGGATCTCCCCGGACCCTTGTTCTTATTTTGCTCTATCCTCTGCACATGAGAGAAAACTTTCAACCCTTGACATTCTGAGTGTGGTTTATTTCACTCAGCATGAATTTCTCCATTTCCATCCATTTACCAGCAAATGCCATGATTTCATTCTTCTTTGTGGTTAAGTAATACTCCATTGTGTGTTTGTGTGTGTATCACATTTCCTTTATCCATTAATCTGTTGATGGGCACCTGGGCTGGTTCTATAACTTGGCTATTTTGAATTGTGCTGCTATAAACATTGGTGTCCCATTCATTGTAGTATTCTTTATTTCTTTTGGAGAAACACTGAGGAATGGAATAACTGAATCATAAGGTTGTTTCATTCCTGTTTTTTGAAGAATTGACATAATGCTTTCCAGAGTAATTGCACTGTTACAATTCTATCAACAATATATGAGTGTACCATTTTACCCATATCCTTGCCACAATTTATTATTTGTATTATTGATAATTTCCATTCCCACTGAAGAGAAATAAAATCTCAATATAGTTTAGATTTGTATTTCCCTGATTCTAAGAATGATAAACTTTTTTTTTCATATATTTGTTGTCCATTTGTGTTTCTTCTTTTGAGAAGTGTCTGGTTAGTTATTTTGCCATTTATTGATCTGGTTATTTGATTTTTGGTGTTAAGTTTTCTGACTTCTCTATATATTCTAGATAGTAATCTCCTTTTGTAGAAAACAGGCAAATTTCTCCCATTCTGTAGGCTTGCTCTTCATGTTCCTAATTTTTCCTTTGCTGTGCAGAAACTTTTTAATTTGATGTTGATTTTTATTGACTTTTATTTTATTTCTTGTGCTTTAAAATTCTTGTTAAAGAAGTTAGTATCTGGGCCAACATGTTGGAGTGTTGGGTCTACATTTTCTTCAGGAAGTTGGAAAGTTTCTGGTATAATTCCTAGGTCTTTGTTTCACTTTGAATTGTTTTTGTACAAGGTGAAATATAGGGAGTTTCATTCTTCTACACATGGATATTCAGTTTTCTCAGAATAGTTTCTTAAAAGGCTGTCCTTTCTCCAACATATGTTTTTGTTATTTGTGTCCAGTACTAGATGACCAAATCCATATGTATTTGTCTATGCGTCTTCTATTTCATTCAAATGGGTATCTCTTCTCTAACACATATTTTTGGCACCTTTATCAGGTATCAGATTGTTGTAAGAATATGAGTTTGCCTCATGTCTTCTGTTCTATTCCATTGGTCTTCATGATCTCAGGACTATTTTGATGCTGATATCATGCTGTTTTTGTTACTATAGCCCTGTAGTGTGATTTGAGATCAGATATCTCCAGCATCACTCTTGCTCCTGATTGCTTTGGCTATTCCTGGTCTCTTATTCTTCCAAATATATTTTAGGACTGTTAATTCTAGTTATGTGAAGAATATCATTGGTATTTTGATGGGGATTGCATTGAATCTGTACAATGCTTTTGGTAGTATGGCCATTTTGGACATTGTTAATTCTGCCTATGCATGAATTTGAGAGGTCTTTTCATCCTCTGAGGTCTTTTTCAATCACTTTCTTCAGGGTTTTATAGTTTTCATTGTAGAGATATTTCACCTACTTGGCTATATTTCTTTCCTGATATTTTATTGCGTATTTTCCCTTTCCTGCAGGATAATGAGTCAGTTTTTAAGAGTGTATGGAATATGAATTTTAATCACAGTGACAATACTGTTTATATGGATTAGGAGAGCAAAATACCTTTTAAAGGCTTTGTTTCAAAAATAAGGAGTTATAGCAGACTTGAGAAAGCAATAGTTTGCTGTCTTTAAAATTCCTGTAGAGCTTATCAAACAAGTCATTTAACATGAAGTGCCTAAAAAAAATCAAAACCATAGTAAAAAAATACAATTCAATTTATCTCAGTTGTATCTTAATGTTCTTACATGTGTCTCATTTTATACAGAATTTTATGATAGAAAATTCAATTTGAGATAAAATTAATTTTTAAAAATGAAAATATCAAATGTGTTTCAAAGAATATTTTATTTTTTCATCTTCACATAGCAAATTCCTATAGACCTAGGACTATGAAGAATATGATTTTCTTTCACATCCTGGTTTTAATATGTTACTAGTGTAAAACATTGCTCACAATAATGTTAGTGATTTTCATTTTTTCAAATGTTGCAGCTCAGAGAAGGCTTCATTTTTACCATTTATTGCTAGCTGAAACAATGATTCTCAATCTTGCTCTCCTTAGCTGACCTCTAATTCAGCCTCACCAGAAGTTCAGATCTGGACCTATGTGTGGTCTGAAATGTCCCATAGGTTATGCTGAAACATCACTTTGGTAACTATGATTTCCATTATTCCCTATATATCTTACTGGTTAGGGATATAATAGCATACTATATAAGGTTATTCCTCCTGCCATGCTCCTGAAATATAAAACAAATCATCACTGATATGATTGTTTTGTTGATTTCTAAGCCATTGAATGTCCTGTGTAGGGAATGATTTATTTCCTTTTCCTTTGATAATTCAAAATAAGAAAAGCATAATTTTAAGAATAAGAAGAATAAAGGAATGTTATATGTATTTCCTTTAATAAAGGAATGTTATATGTATTTCCTTTATCTAAAGAGTTAGTGGACTTTTTTATCTTCCATGGAAAAAGAATGCAGGTATTTTCCACTACTTGTCCCAATAAGTATAAGTAAAACTCTGGGCACCATATCTAAAAGAACTCCATAAAAATTCTGAAAGTAGGAGAGAAGAATGCTGACTAATGAGGGACTTTGGGACTTGAGAAATGACATGATGGTGGCAATTCTCTCTCACATTGCTCAGAGTTGGAACTAGAAAAAATGGCAACCAGAAAGCTCAATGGGCATTGACCAAAATGTTTCAAGAAAGGCCAGTTCTTTCTGGTCAAGGACAAGTGAAAGAGCAGCCTTGCAAGGCAGAAAATATTTGGATGCTAACTGCTCTATTCTAGCCAAACAGAAGAGAAAAAAAAAATTGTTAGCACAGTTCACATTTTAGACCACTTAGGAAAAAAAATCAATGAATTATAAGATAAAACAATAGAATTATTTAATCTGAACAGTAGAGAGAGAAAAGTCAGACCCAACTGGGAGAGCACTGGGGATTGCCAGTGGGATTACTTACAGCAAAGAGCTAACATTCTGTTCCTTAGAGACAAAGGAGAGAAGGAGGGAAAATTGGAAAAGAGTACTTAAAAAAGAAATAAATGGCCCCAAATTTCTTGCTATAACAGAGATAATATAAACCACAGATGCAAGAAAGGGTACTTTACTCTTGAACAGAATAAAACCAAAGAAATATACAACAAAAATCACAATTAAACCTCTAATACAAATAACAAAAGAAAAACTTTTGAAAGTAGCACAGAAAAATAAGGCCTATCCGAAGGGTCGTGAGTTTCTTATGGCAAAAGATGGACGCTAGAAGGTGTGGTATTTTCTAAGTGCTGAGAGAAGGATCCAGAGCCAGATTCCTACCCAGAAAAAAATGACCTTCAGGAAACAATGGTGAATGAATCCATTTCACTGTGGTTGCTTTGCCAAATCTCAGCACTTGTCTCTTTTTGCAAATGGAAAACACCCATTTTCATCTCACCTTGCCTACGGGGGCCAAAGTGACCCACTGTCATCTCCTCAGCTTCCAACAAATGTCTGTCTTATTAGAACCTTGGGGAAGGCAATACCCAAGTTTAAATTTCCATTTTTACAAACTATCCGTTCTTAGAGATTTCTGCATTTATCCTGTCAGGACCTAATAAGAAGCCCAGTAATTCACTTATTTGTTAATTGCTTTCAGATAATTTCATTTTCTTTTATTCACTATATTAACAGATGTCCTTTTGTGAACATTTTTTTTTCTGAAAACAAAATAAACATTTCCTGAGCTAAGACCTGTTCATCTTCAGAGCAATTCACTACATAAAATGATATGTCCAATTATGTTATGCACTGATCTTTACTTCACTATTCAGGTAATAAAACACAACAGTATGAGCATTAGGGTCTAATAAGGGGACAAGCCTTGGTGATTGTTAAAAATTCAAGTAAGAATTAGCTGCCCTTAACTACTCTGATTCATTATTGTCAGACCATAAAAAACTCCCAGGGTGAATTATGGCTATGTATGAAAAATAAAAATAAATGATAAACACAAAATTAATTTATTTAGATGAGGACTATTGTCATGCAGAGACTGAACAGCGTGGTTTCTTGGGGACTTATTTAGGTTTATATAAAATCAAAGTTTTACTATCTGTTAGTGTTCAATAAATTCTTAGCACTCTTTGGGAGAATGGGGAGGGTGATTATGAGAATCTCTTCCCTGTGGTGTCTCCCTTCCTTTACAATCTTATCCAAGGCTTTCTGGCAAGGTCACAGACTCCAAGTTCACAGGAATGGATCCTCCAATACTGGTATGAAAGCTCTAGAAGCTGTTGAAAAAAAAGAGCAAGAAGGCACAAATAAAAGATACATGCTGCTTTGTTTATTGACAGTTGATATGCAAAGTATTTTGTTAGCATTTTAAGTTGATGTTGAGTAAGCAAGGTCATTTTCCCCTAATGTCCCATAGAGGAAAACATGAGAACTGAATTTCATTAAAGTTTTCTTCAAAGATTATTTGAATAACAGTGAATCAGCATATATATATATATTTTAAGTCAAATAGATTACAAAGTAAGTTTTATTTATTTAACAAATAGCTGATTCTGGTTTTTCTAAAGTCTTCCTTGACAAGTACAGTTAAAAATTATCAAAACATCTTTTGACTCACAATAATGACAAATTTAACTGGTTGAATCTGTGCTTTTTCCATAGGTAGTTATAGAAATTGTAATGAATTAAACTTCTCATGTAATAAGTTCAACACTCTATAAATTTAAAATTCTCTGATTCCTTTCAAAATCCATTGATCATACTGTGGGAGACTCTTCATGATGAACAGTGGAAGAGAATTAAAAGAAGTGTCATGTCACATTCTTTCTTTGTTCATAGGTAAAATATAAAGAAGAACTTTGAAAACTTCGATTTGTAAGAAACATAAGCACCCATAGCCAGGTAATATTTCATGTACCCATCTTGCATAGTAATTAGGGTCTGGTTGTTATTAGCTACTTATTTCACACATAGAATCCGATTTTTAATCCAGAGAAAGACAAGAGTTTATAATTTCTTTTGGATTCTTCAATAGTGGAAAAAGGGGGGAAAAAAGTCCTATTATCATGCTTTATTGTCACTGGGTCTCAAGAAGATCTCTTCAGAGGCAGAAGAGACATCTACTAGGATTGTCCAGGGTCTTGACAGATATCAAATAATCAGGTTTTAGCCAAGAGGAAGAGCTTTATTTGAAAGTCAAGGGGAAGGTTTGCATTCCCAGAGCAGAACATGGGCTGTCTTGTGAATGAGAAGAGCCACCAGGGTTTAAGCTTGGGTTTTTGATTAAAGTTTATATAGCTGAAATATGTATGATCCAAGAGGGTTGGAATTGGGAAAAATTTAGCAAGATCTTATTTCTCCATTATGGGGTCTGGTCTGGCATGTAAGTTTCAGCATATAGCACTGTGGAGTGATTGATGGAGTGATCGGCCTAGAGGGTCATGGTCTTATCAAATGTGGCCTCTTGGAATCACCAGGTTAATGATTTCTTTCTATTGAGGTATGTTTTCCTTCTCTGGACATTGCAGAAAATGTACAGAGAACTGGGAAATCACAAAGTAATTAATGGGTTGTTTGGTACATTTTTCATTCTGTTTTCTTCCCCTCCCTTAGGAATCTTTGTCCTGCTCACAGATTGTTCTCAGACCACCAGTTCCATGTTCCCACATAGATGTTTTTCCTTTAGAGAGACCACTGTTGTCACTTTGTTTTATCTACCCCTAAATTTCTATTTCACTACTAGGTGGGATATCAAGGACTTAAAGTTGATTGGAGGAAATAGTTTCAGTAGATAAACAAAAAGCACTACCTACTTCCCATGGTGTATTGCATTTCTCTGTCTATGTTTTGAAACATAAAGAGCATTCTCCTCACTTTCATGCCTGACATAAAGATTTCCAAGTAATTAAACAAGCATTTCTATTCTGCATATACCACTAAAAGGCATTGATATTTTGGTTGTAAATTAGGAATGCAGATAGAAGTGAGCTTCTTTGCTGCTGTGGCTAAAATGTAGACAAGAACAATTTCAGAGGATGGAAAGTTTATTTGGGGCTCACAGTTTCAGAAGCCTCAGTCCACAGACAGTCAGCTCCACTCCGTGGGACGCAAGGTAAGACTGAACATCATGGTGGAAGAGTGTGGTGCAGCTCACATGATGATCAGAAGCAGAGAGACCACTCACCAGATACAAAATGTATACCCCAAAATCATACCCCCAATGCTCACCTCCTCTAGCTACCCTCTACCTGCCTTCAGTTACCACTCAGTTAATTCTGTTGGGGTATTAATTCACTGATTGGGTTAAGACTTTCTTAACTCAGTTATTACTTCTCTGAACTTTCTTGTATTGTCTCTCTCATGAGCTTCTGGGGGATACCTCACATCCAAACCATAACAGCAAGGTCCTATACCCTCTTCATGACAGGATGCCTTTGGGCTTCCTTCTCCCAGCATTGTTTTCTGGAAAAGACTGTCTTAGGAGAAAGATGGAACACTGAAGACATCCCTGGGAAATACTGATTGTTGCCACAACTCGCTCACTGAGAAGACAAGATGGCAGGTGGACCTGAAAACCTGTCCCAGCCCAAACACTAACTGCCTGTCACTTCACAGCAATTCCCTGGTGGCAGCTGGGGAGAAGGAAGGGCCATTCAAGCCCAGCCACAAGCAGACCTTGGTGAAATGGAGCTGATGGTGTCACCCTCATTGTCCCTACCCCTCCTTCCCTTCTGAGGCCTACCTGAGCCTATTCTCTAAGGGTCCCTCCCACTTAGCTTCTTTTTTTTCTTTCTCTCTTTCTTTTTCTGTCTTTCTTAATTTATTTATTTGTGTGTGTGTGTGTGTGTGTGTGTGTGTGTGTACACCAAGGATTGAACTCAGAGACAACTGAGCCACATCTGCAGACTTCTTTTCTGTTTTAAGGGACAGGGTCTCACTGAGTTGTTTAGTGCCTTGCTGTTGCTGTGGCTGGCTTTGAACTCATGATTCTCCTGTGTCTGCTCCCCACAGCTCAGAGCAATGAGGAGAGAACGGGTGATTTCCTAGAGGTGACCAAACCACACTCCAGGAAGCAGAGCTGTTCTGACTTGTGCTCAGATGCTCTGGCTTTCCTATTGAACAAACTGACCAGATCAGTCCCTTCAAGGCTGAGGTATCATCTGGATATTCAATCAGCCATTTGCCCTATGTTCCTCTTCTGGTAGATAAGTTGAAAATTCAGGCTCCTGCCTGCAGGCCCTGCTTACGCCTCAGCTTAAGCCCCAACTTGTAACTCTATTATAGCAACAGTCCTTGTTCTCAGGTTAACATTTGAAAACCAGCCACACTCTAACCCAAAGCCATTCAAAAACCATTTTTCCTCAAGTATCCATTCTACTGATATATTTTCCTGTGAAAGCCCAATTTCATTTAGGCTTAAAAGAGAGAATCATTGAGTAGAGGAGAAATAGCCTACCAAGGCCTTTTTCAAAAAATACTACTCAGTGTTTGCTTTGATAGTGGAAATAAGGAAGAGTTGATGGCTGGGGAACATGGAGCAGCTGATGGCCTAGTCACCATGAGTGATGTAGTCTGTGCCTCCAGTCCCTGGCAAGCATCCTGTGTTCAGCTTCTCTTCCAGAATCCCTGGTCCACATCACAAGTTTCAACTCCCACACAGCCTGGAGGGTGACCTCTATTCTGACACTGTGGAGAAATCAAGTGGATATGCAGGATCATCTAGGGGCAGATGCTGACTCACTCCTCTGTCCCTGTGTCTGTCCCTTGAAATCATATTCATCACTGTGGACCTGATTAGTCAGCTTCACTCACTGTATACTTGTTGAACTGTACAAAACCCATCATGCCATAGTGCCTGATCAGAATCTGACTGTGGTATTGGACATACTGGTCAATTTCCTCACTGGAACATGTGGAGATCCTCGATTTTTCATGAGGACAAGACATGCCCAAGAAGTATGGATGGATACTTCACTGTAAGCACAACACTGCTGCAGCACAGAATTCAATGTGGGCAGCAACTCTACCACGACTCTTTGCACAGGAACCATTTTTCCTGCCAAAGTTTGATCTATGATGCTGCAACATTGGTTTCACTTGGGATTCTGTTAGAAATAGACTCTCAGCCTCCATCCTATAAGGAATGAGTCAGTATTTTCCTTATCACAGGCTTTTTGGGTAATTCTTATTCATATCAAAGTTTACAAAGTGCATCTCTAGTCCCCAAACCCTACTAACCTCCCAGAGACCAAGAACAATGGCCCACCATGTCATAGGCACTGATCTAAGCCTCTTCTCTTCTGTAGACAAATGCCGCCATCACCCAGACTCTCTATTTGTGTATCTGAGAGGAGGATGGTAAACAGATTAAGCACTACAAAATGAACAGCATCATTGGCAATGGGAGATCCCTGAAGATCCTCCTGTTTTGCTCCTGAGAAGAAATTCATCCAACCCGAGACATGAAAATGAGCTAGTATCTTGGTTCCAACTGCCCCCTCCATCCTTATGTTAGAGATAGAGCCGAAGACTTCCAAAATGTTTCCAGAGCTCTTGTGTCCCTGAGTGGGGATGGAGAAGAAATAAGGAGATAATACTGTAAACCTAATGTAAAGAAAATACCATAAATTACAATATGTGAAATTACATCAAGTGGCTATCTAGACTTCTGTTTGATTTTGCTTTCTAACTATCTAACTTCTTAATATTATTTGATCCCATATTTTATTTGTGAAATGTCAAGTTTTAGTATTTTATTTTCTAAATTAATTTCAAGTAGTGCTATAGGTGTTTAAGTGTTTATACAGATTATGAGGGGCGTATAATATAAGTGATATTGTTAATATATATTTATATTTCTCTAGTTTTAGTTGAAAAATAAAGAAGTTCAGATAAGATCAGTTCTTAATCCTGGATGCATACATCTTTTAATTACAAAAATATGCTAATATTTGTGTCACAACCCAAACCAATCAAATCGAACTTCTGGGGATGAGTAGTTTTGCAGCAGAATTTATTTATTTATTTTTTGTTTTATTATTTTTGGTACTGGGGATTGAACTCATGGGCACTTGACCTCTGAGCCACATCCCCAGCCCTATTTTGTATTTTATGTAGAGATAGTGTCTCACTGAGTTGCTTAGCGCATCGCAATTGCTGAGGCTGGCTTTGAACTTGCAATTCTCCTGTCTCAGCCTCCCAAAGAGTCAGGATTATTGATGTGCGCTACTGCGCCAGCTAGCAGAATTTTCTGTTTGTTTATTTTCTTGAATGATTTTAAAATACAACCAGATTGAGAAGCACTGATCAGATCTTTGCAGGTTTTCAAGCTTTATTTGCTGCCGTTGTTTGATCTTCACTATAATAATGCCCCATGTAGAAAAAACACAATCTCCAGGTAAAACAGACAGAAGCTCCACCTCATTTTCTCTGCTATGTGCACACAAATTCCATGTACCATCTCCACACCTGGTGCACTTCTTCCCCTCGGGTTCCACCGAACTTACTCAGTTAGCATACTGAATTACCATGGATAGTTCCTGAGTTTAAAACTTACATGCTTTTAACCTGCATAAATAGAAGAGAAAAGAATACTTAGAGAACATATAAAAGATGTAGTATTCCAATGTTAGACTTAAAATGACTCAATGTGGACTGTATATTTTATTCTAGTCAATGCAGTCTTGGGCTGACCATATAACTCAGTGGTACAGCTCTAGTCTAGAGTGAATGATAGTCTGGGAGCTTGATTAGAGCACCACAATAAATAGATAAATAAATAAGCATTCAAAGATGTATATGAACAATTTAAATATCACAACTGGTAGCTACAAGTTTTTTAATATGTTTATTCAAATTAGGCAGATTTTAACTCTAGTTATTTATAGGCAGTCTAACAAATACATGTTAACACTCTACTGATAAGAGAGACTTGGCAATGGTACTTATCTTCTGTTTTCGAATTCTAGATACAGCCTCAGACTTCTCTGAGTTTGTGATAAAGGCAGACCAGCTGCCACACAATTTTAAAGCAAAAGGCACACATTTTCCACATATTTCTCTGGAGTCAGTATTGCTGAATGGCCATTTTTTCAACTTACCCTGCTACAGAAGAATATGCTAAAACTCTTTAGAAGTTGGTCTGCCACTCTGATTCATTTTCAGAATTTTCAAACTTGGAGTTGATTGAAGAGATGAAAGCATTCTCCCACTAATAAGCTTTGTGATATATGTAACTAAAAGACAAAATAAACCCTCAATCTAACACAAGTGTGATAACTAATTTTCCAGTGCAAATTAATCATGGTTATTCTTTAACGTAGAAAAATTATTAAACTTTTGAGGAAGATGTCAGAGCTGGTTCAAATGTTATTACTTTTACCTAGTTAATGAATTCAGATTCCTATCTTCAAAGAACATCTTAAGAACAAAGTCAAAGTTTTATGACAGTCACATAAATTCTAATCTCCCAAAGCTTTCAAATGCTGATGTTGATAAGACCGTTCTTTAAGATAATGTGAGTTTATCAACATTCATCTGTAATTCACATTTATTTCTGCTTTGAAAGTATAAGTCCATACTTATATTGCCTTAATGCAACTAATTTTAAGAAATAGAGGTATTATATTTAAATCATTTGTGGATCAGGTAGCATAGGATCACAAACAGCAATGATGTCATATTTATTTTAAGAAATAAATATGGGTAATGCATATGAAGTCAGAATTACATTATTTAATAAATTTTCCTGCTCCATTTCACAATCTATTCCTGCAACTCTGTTTTATTCATGTTATACATGTACATGTGGATGTTAATTTTGTAGAGAAAAAAATAACTTTAGGAGTTATTCAATTGTGTTTATTTTTAAACTAATTAAAGCCAAAATTATTTTATTTTTTGGTAATAATATTTATGAGGACCAGAAATATGTAATATCTTTCTGAATTCAATTGCCTATTAAAACTTGACATAAGTAGTATATCAAATAATATTACCATCTTGTATCAAATCATCAATGTGGATAATTTTCTGATCTTCACAAAATTAACCATAACATATTTAAACTATTATTTATACAGATTCATTTAAATATACTCACAAATATAAGAATGTTCACAGTTAGTTAATTTATATGATTTCTTGTGTCCATGTCCTATTCCTTAGCATCTTTCAGTTTTCTTTGTTTTAAAAGAATCCAAAATGTTAGACACACTATTGGTGATAAATCAGGGACACGTTTATAAACATAAATACTAACAAGTGTGTGGGAATTCAATCTGTGACAAATAAGAAACCTTTTATTTCAACAAAACTCTTCTTTCTGATAAAATTTCTGTGTCTTACTATTTAAAAATGAATAATAGAATGGATAATTGAAATGATCAAAAATTATGGCTTTAACTCATTTGTGTGCACTTTGAATTTCAAACAGTGAGTTTGATTCAGAGTGGGTTATGTATATCTGTTTAAAGTGAGATCACATTAAAATTAGTGAAAGTAAATGAAAACTAATAAAAATTCCCAAATTACTACTCTAAAAAGATCATGTCTTTCAACCTATAATATAAACATTGCAAATTTTGGCCCTTTCACTAGAGGGACATACTAGTATTTTACAAAGCCATCGTGGCTTCACTGTTCCAAATGACAGAACTCAGATGGAATAGGATAGGACAACCAAAGCCGTGCAAACATCTCTGTCATATTCCAACCCTGAACATGCATCAGTGGTCCTGGTCATTTCTAAATGGGGTGTTTATACTGACACAGTTGAAGTTGGAACTCATTATACCTCCCACAAACATACACTATGGCATATATATGGAATATAAAGGCATTATATTCCATTTTAACAACAGTAAGAAATATTAATGTCACTTTACACACGCAGAGTTTATTTCTTATCATATTTTTAGCAATAGAGTGCTTTCGTTTTTGTAATGCAATAAAATAATTTAAGTGAAAAACTTCAGGATGAAAGAAATATAAGAAATATGTATATATATACATATAATGGTACAACTACATATATAATGTAATTAGATACTCTGTAGCCATATTATTCAAATGAGAGCAGGGAAAATCATGGCAAATTTTATCTCACTCTGACTCATCTGTATGTGATATGCTGAGGTGATACACCTTCCTCCCTATGTAAAATATGCAACAATACACACATAAATATGTTGAAATGCCCTTTCACTGCTGACTCAGGAGACTGTAGCTTAATTTTGTATAATTCCATTTGAATTTCCATATAACTCAATGAATCCTTAGCCAGTGAGTTGGTGTTAAGTTTTATTGAATCCTTCCGTCATACCAGATAGTAACACCTCTCATAGGATTTATGAGGGTAGACCTAGCAGATGAAAAGAAGAAATGGTATTTGTTGAAGAGCTTGCAATCTAAATGGAAAGAAAAAAAAACAGAAAAATAAATAAAATGTAAATGCCAAGATGAAATGAGATTGTTCAACTTGAAAAGAATAATGAATGATGCAGATTTGGAAAACATTCAGAACCGTGAATAGTATAGTTTGAGTAAGAGATGACTTTAGGACAGAAATACAGGCTGATGCAAAATCTAAGTAGTATTTGAATACAAGTTCAAGGCTCTTGGAATTTATTGGACAATAAAATATGTTACTAGGTTAGAAAAATTTCACAAGTTGAAGTACAGGCAGCTCAATGCTCAGGAACTGAGAGATGAAAGGCATATTTTGGAACAAGGATTGGCAGGAGTTGGGAACCATGGTCAGTCAGTCACTGAGTCACCTCAGTATGGTCTGTTTGCTCTTTATTGTGGAAAAGATCAACTTGGAGAAACAAATTGAAGAAAAAATAAAGAAAAATACATAAGCAAAAACTTGGTAAACTAGTCTGGTTTTTTTTTTCTTTTTTTTTTTAACAATTTTTGGCTCATTCCCAACTATGGAATTCTCACAAAAAGGAATCGTGATTCAGGATTTTACCCCCACACTATACCATCTCAGATAAAGACACCGAATGTGACAGAACATTTGGTCATTTTTACTTTTATCCAAGTTATAGAAGAAATTATAAATAAATCACTGAAGCCTATGGAAATGAGAAGCAGTTTTATTTTGGAAGAAGTAACAGGAAGGTTATTTTGAGCAGGGGCAGCAGCTGCCTGGTGTCAACTTCCCCAAGCAGATGCAGAGCATTTGTGAGTAGAAATGCTACCAAGAGGTTGCTTGAATGATTGTTTTGTTTAAATTTTTTCAGAGAATTATGGGTGTTTGTCACAATGTTGTGAGATGTATTTGACAAAGTATGAAATATTTTATTCTGATTGGAAATGATTTACTGTGAACTGATCTAGTACAGAATACAAAAATAATAATAATAAAAGATAAAATAGAAAAAAATAATCACTGTTTCAAGTATAAGGAGAGTATAGTGGCTCAATATTCTCAGCCTGTTATTATTTCCATATTGATTAAACCAGTTGATAATACTTCTTATCCAACCACACACTGGAAAGTGGACAATTTTTCTAGGTATCTGGAGAAACAGATATAGTTAAAAATGTTCCCCACTTGCTAGATATATACAATGTTATGTTCCTCTTTGTTATCTGAGACACAAAACATGTGCCTTTTTATAATAGTCATGTGAAGAAGGATAACCAAATTTCCAGTAGTTTTTCTACCTTTGTGAAGTGGAAACACACTTAAGCAGCATATAGAAAACTGTTCTCACATCATGCCTGGCTGAGAAATGGGGAGTAAGAACAAATACGTATGAAATAAGATAGAGCCTGCATCCAAAAGCCCCTGAGAAATATCACCTAAATGAAAAGGTTTGCAACACAGTTATTATTCTTTCCTTAATTTATATAAAGAAATACATAAAACATAAAACCATGCATGTTAATGGGGTACATGTAATATTTTAATATATGCATATGTTGCATAATATTTAAATTGAGATAAACATATCGCTTCAAAACTTTATCACTTCTTTACTATATAAACTTCCAGATCTCTGTCCTATAGCTTTTTGAAATGTACAGTACATTCCTTATCTGTAGTCACCCTTTGTTAATGTTTGTAAACTACTTACAATCTCTGCACCCTCAAATTTCTAATGCAGCTAATAAGAGTCATAATACCAACAGCACCGTGTTGGTGAGGTGACTTGAAGCTCTGTTTGCAAGCGGCATATATTTAGGCTTTTAATAAGTCAAGATGCCAATGCAATGAGATCCATTATTGTGCCACCTGTGGATGTATTACCGTACCTATTGATATGGGCAAGTATTTTATAAAGCCTGGTGTTCAATCTAGCTATTTTGTTGCTTGTTTTCACTGTTTTCTGTACTTTAGATACCTAATAGAATAGGTATTCAGAACACAGTACCAGGAGAGAGGAGATTTGAGAAAAAAAAAGAGTGCCCACTCACAACCATAAGCTGGCCCTCAAGTGGTGACCAATGCCCTGTGTGCTCTACTACCTGCTGCTCCAGGCCTCAGGTAGCAGGCTGACCTAGCAGAGGAATTCTAAAAGCATTTTCTACATGAATGAAAGGATAAAGAGGGTGAGTGGCAATCTGTTCTCCCCCGGAAGACAAACTCACTCCAAAGAAAGTAGAAGAGAGTTAAAGAAAAAAAAGAACTTCCAACATATTTTCATGATCATCTCTAGAATCCACAATCTCAAGAGGAAAAAAAAACAAACAACAAAAACAAAAGGCTGAAAGACTGTCACCAGTTCCATTTATCATTTGTCAGCTTCTCCAACTCAAGTTCCGTGGTGAGGAGAGAAGCAGAGATGCATTCTGCTTGTTAATACAGAATGTGCTACTGGCTGGCTCTTCTCTCAGGGGTAAACAAAGGAGTGGCAGATGGAATGCACAGTGAGAACTTAAATATTTAGGCTGAAATCTAAATTAATCATTTATTCAAGAAACACTTAACACTAAATTCATACAAGCAGTCGGCCTGTGTGTGGAATAAGATATGGAGGAAGCCAAAAAGGGAGGAAGAAAAGAAAGAACTGCCCCATGTCCTTTAGCACTGAATTGCGCATCAGGGAAAACAGAAGCATAAATAGGAAAACCCAATAAAATATGATTAAGAGCAAGTTTGCACAGACCCTGAAGGATGAGGAAATCCACACTGCCTTGGGCATGTCATGTATTAACTCATTTCTGAAGTTTATTTCTGAGTGAGTGATATTGAAAACACCATGTATTCTGGATATAATTAAATTCAATTTTAAATGCAGCAAGAGATACTTTGTGCAAAGTACTTTACACATAGCTCAGCTTTAGGGGACATATTCATGTTTAGACACAGCTCTCACTCCAGCACCTTTGGGATTCCATTCGCACAGAATCCCGTACACCTGTAAGTATATCCCTGAGTGTAAAATTGATGTCACCAGCATTTACAGGATTGAGAGTGGGGACAGAGCAAGTGATCTGGAGGAATTTAGGGACTGAATGTTGGTCTGTGATGCGAAGTGTGAGTTATGGAGTATTTGTGCACCCAGTATGTTAATGGGCATGGAGTAACTAATCGGACAGGCTGAGCAGCCCCGGGGAGAACATCTGGTGCACCTGGGTGCACCAGGGTTGTTAGCAAGACTGGGTTCTGTGCAATGGTGATGTTCTGCAAGCTGTTCCCCGTCTGAAAACTGTTTCCTTGCCAAAAAGAGCAAGTGGGATGAAATTACTTCCAATGTCACTCACTGGTGATGAGCAGAGGAAAAGAACAATAGGTTAAAGAGCTAACTAAGCAACACAAATAGAAACAAACTGTATTATTTTTTTTCCTGAAAAGTAAAGAAAGAAATGAGAAAGGACTGAAGAAATGAAAAAGAACCAAAGGACTATAAACTTAATAACCTGATCAGCACACTAGCTGCTACAAACATGGAAAGCTAGAATTGTTTATGGATTCCATGGAATACATGTTTTGAAATTGGAGAAAGAGAAGAGAAAAAACAGGTAAAAATTTGTTGAAATTAGTAATCACAGCCTTAATCTATGGCCATCATACTGTAGTAGGTAAAGTCAACAATGCTACCTACATGCTGTCAGAATCTTCTCTATTATTTTCCAAAACTCACAAAGATTAGACTTGAAGTGGTTTTCAGAAGAGTGGAAAATGTGAATATTACTGGGCAGAAGCAAGATGGAAGTCACAGAATGTCATCACAATCCGTGCTTTAAGGGTACTGTAAACAAGTGCAGGGGCCAGTCAGGCTTTTCAAGTGCACAAGATGCACAGGAGTTGAAAATGTCCAGACAGAACAAAGTCAAGTGGCTAACATTCTTCACAAAGGCCACCAGAAGACTCCGATTACAACTCTAGTAGTTACCTTTGTAAAACTCTCACTGCGTTTTTCTTCTTTAACACCAGCCTTCAGCAGAATGAAGTTTTCCTCTGTTTGTATTTATTTTTCAGTTTTTAATTTGAACTCCTAAAATACCCTAAAATTGAATAATTTAGATTTTCAATTCAAGTTCATTTTACTTTTATCCACTTTTTATAAAGAGACATGTCAATTTCACAGAAAATAAAAAAATAGTAAGTGAAATATGCCATGTTTAATTTCTTAATCATATAAATCAAAATGATCATGATCAATATCAGGAGTACCATATAAACATCTGCTAAATACATGTTCTCAGTACAATCAAAAAGTCCCAAACCAAGAGACTGAACTTCAGTCTCTTCTTTACAAATAAATGATTAGGAAAAAAATTTTAGAAGTTGAAGATGAAATACAAAATAATAGAAAAACACATTATTATTTTAATACATAAAAACATAATATTGTACATGTTAATGGGGTTATAAATATTATGTAATCTTCCATAAAAGATTCAGATTATATAGCACATTTGATTACAATATAGCAGTCAAATTGAAATTTAATCAATGTAGTAAAAATAATTTTTAATATAAGCTTAAACAATGTAAGTTCTGATGTCAGCTTTACCACAAACAGCCATTGCTCAAAAAACAAGAGCCCATTTCCCTGGAGGCGATGCAATTCTTTGTATGGCTGACATTAATGAGCTAATTGATGTGGAAAATGAGATAATTAATAGCTGTGAAAATTATTATACAAGGTTCAATAATAATAGCAGAAACTAATATTTGCTAAACCATGAGAAAAATTACAATGATTATTTAGTATTTGAAACTGAGAGTGAGCATATGGAATGGCATTAGAAAGTTGATATAACCAATGACTTTCTTTCCTCTTCCTTTTTACAGAGTCTTTAATGTACATGGTGGACCTTGGAAACACCAATTTCTACTCCTTCACATATAAAATTAACTCACTAGCAATGAGGTACCTCCCTAGGCCCATACCAAACTCTCAGGGCACACCTATGTCTCCCTTGGGAGAACCCACCATCAATTTCCATGGGAAGACCACTATTAACTCCCAGGTAGCATTAGGGCAAAGGGCTGCACATTATCCAGCACTTTTGAGGGTCACTTGAAAGATGAAATTAAAATTTTAAAGGAATGTCTATAAAGAGATATAACAGAAAATCTTTATGACCTAAAGTTAGAGGAAGGTTTATTTTAACAAATTTCAGAAACACAACTATCACATCCATGAATAAATTAGGTCATGCCAAAAGTTACATTTGTTCCCTACAAAACATAACATTATGCACATATATAGATAGGGGAGGATATCTGTCCTAATAAAATATCACATATAAGATTCCAAAGTTATTACTATGTAGATTCTAGATACATAAGGAAGTTTTACCAATCAATAAGAAAAAGACTATAAAAGTATAGTTATGAAACTTATATATAAAGAAAATCTTGAAAAGCCAAAAAGGCATATTGAAAAGATGCTTAACCTAATATTTTTCTTGACAAATAAGATTCCTTCTTCCTTTTTTTCTTTCCTGCTTTCCTTCGTATTTCTTTTTTTTGTTTGTTTGTTTCCTGTTATTTTTCTTGCCCCTTCTTTCTTCCGCCTTCCTAAAACAACAACATTAAAAACAACAAAACAGCACTGGGGAACGGACCCAGGGTGCTCCATGTCTGAATGACCTGGGTTGGTAACCAGCCTTTATTGGTTTGTTTTACAATTTTGAGGCAGGGTCTCACTAAGTCTTACTAAGTTCCTGTGGCTGGACTCGGATATGTTACCCTACTGCCTCAGTCTTCCAAGTAGCTGGGATTATAGGCATGTGCCACCTCACCCAGAATTCTTCCTCAAATGTTTAATTCCACATTTACTACCTGAGATGGAGCAAAACAGACACCATCATCCTGATGGTGCAGGCAGTGGCATCTCTGTGTGGGAGGTGAGGCCCTGAGAAAAGGAGAGGGGGATGATGGGAACAGGAAAGAATGCGTGGGCTTAGTGGGTAAGCAGGTTCAATCTTCTCAGCACTCTTGATACTACCTAAAGCTTCTCGCGAGCACTGACCACTAGACTATGGTAGACTGACTCTGGGCAGAGCTGATGTTTTCCTCCCCTAAATGCCCGCATGGAGAGCAAGGCAAATCTCTCTCCTTCTCAAGAGTAAACACCCTCTTGTGTTTTCAGCCTCTCCAGGTCCAGTCTCACGGTATGTTTTAGTCAGCTTTTTTCTGCTGTGACTAAAAGATCTGACCAGAACAGTTTTAAAGGAGGAAGAGTTTATTTGACAGTTCAGGGTTTCAGAATCTTAGTCCACAGAAGGCCAGTTCCATTCTTTGGGGCTTGATGTGAGGCTGACCATCATGGCGGAAGATAAGGTGGAGGGGAGCCGCTCCAGTGAGATCAGGAAGCAGAGAGCCTCCACTCTCCAGATACAAATATATCCCCAAGGCCACGCCCTCCCACCTCCTCCAGCCTCTGACCTCTTCCTCTGACCAGTACCACTCAGTTAATCCCTATCAGAAGATTAAATCACCGATTGGGTTAAGATGCTCACAGCCCAATCATTTCTTCTCTGAACTTTCTTGCATTGTCTCACCCATGAGCTTTCTTTGCATTGTCTCACCTCGTATCCAAACCACAACACCCTAGCTATCTCACCCTTCATTTCTGTGCTCCTCACTTGCAGTTTTGCCAAGGTCTAACTTTTGTCCCCACAGGGCCAAAGCTGTCTTTGGAAAGATTGTCTTATCATCTGGCCTTCAAGTTTAAAATCTCTCCAGTTTCTCACCTGACTTCCAAATGTACTTCTCCCCCTCACAAAGCCACTTTCTGCACACTTTGTGTTGGTCACATTTTTCTTTCCCATTTAAACCTTCAGGCCCACCTACAGTTTTCCTCACCTAGATATGCCCTTCATCTGCCTTTTCATTGGACTGGACCCTCCTTATTTGACTGGCTTCATTCTAAATGCAACCTTCTTGGAGCCCAGGATTTATGCAGATTTTCTCACCATAACTGACATCATTTGTGCGTCATAACTATCAAGTAAGGCTTAAATTTGCTTTTTTTTTTTCTTTGCTGATATGGAAAAGTAAAAAAGACAGAAAAAGGCCCACAACATGAGAGCAGAATGTGCCACCATTTTTGAGGAGTGTTTTCCTTAAGCTCCCATAGCTAAGCAACCTGGACCGATGACTTAGGCAAAGCATGTCAACTGTAGTACTTATCAGAGTTCAATGCTATTTTATTAAAATTACAATGTCTCTCTTCATTATCATTTTAAGTTACCACTGATTATATTATTGGAGCAAATATTTAGTGAACATTGACTCTCTTCTACACATAATTTCTAGACCTTACGTCTAGGTAAAAACATGTAGTCTTCACAATAACCTTGAGAATTAGGAATGGTGATGAATACCCACTTACAGATGAAAAATGGAGGTACTTTTCAGTAAATGAGCAGCTAGAGTTTGATCCTAAGCTATCTGGCCTAGAGCTTGGTTCCAAAACATTGCACTGTACAGCTTTTCTCCTGTAACATTTGTATTATAAATTCCATGAAGTTAGTGATGAGGTCTTTGTGAACTTGTCATGGAAAGAATTAGACAACAGTTCTTATGTCAGACAGCTGAACATCTTTGACTTTACTCTCCTAATTTTGAAGAAATCGAAACTGAAAAATATAGTTTCTCCAAGAATGTACTTTTCCTCTAAATTGGTTATACTTAAATCACACCTTTTAAAAACCTGAGCACTCCTAATTGAACTCTGACCCCTCACCTCCTAATGCCATCCATTGGTCTCCTTTTTCTGACGAAGTTCCTAAGTGCCTGTGACATGCACATTATCTGTAAACTGCTATAAGGTGGGGATAGTATGATACTGAAATAAACCTCTTTCTTACCTGATTTTTTTTTTTTTTTCGTCATCTAGCCTAGGACTCTCTTGACATGCAGCAATATTCTGTAATGAGCAAAGGCATCATTTCTTCTATCAAATGTGCTCCTCACTGGGAATGACTTTCCTCACAGTGTGAAGCAAAGCAAGCCCATCTCTTTACACACAATGCCTATCATCCTACTGAGCTCCCTGATAAGTGCACCATTTTGTAAAGTGTATCCAAATGTGATCTGAATAGCATTATTAAGTATTTATACCTATTGCATAAATGTCATAAAAGTTATATACAAAGCTTTCAGCAGAAAAAAATATTTTTTGAATTTATATTTTATAAGAGAATGGCTTGTTTTATAATGATGTGTGTGTTAGTTATATATAGTAGTTTTATTGAGGAAGCCACACTGTGTAAATTCTAATTACAAAATAAATTTACCATTTCCCAACACTTTTTAAAGTATTTTTCAGGTTTTTTTCCCCCACTTGAAATAAATCACAGAATAAGTCCCAGCAATTTTCCAGGCATTCAAAGATCAAAGTTGGATTCCACAGTCCCCATATGTTTGGATTCATCTAGACCTTGCTTCGTTTAGCTTTCTTCACAAACACAAGCCCTCTTGGTTAGAAAGGCACTTCCTGACCAGTCTGAGTAAAACAGCAGGCTCACTTGCCTTCATTTCTTTGCTCTGCTTTTTATTTCTTCATAGTTCATTCTTTCCCTCATCCAACTGGAACCCAAGCTCCATGCAAACACGATTTTGGCTTTTTAGTCACTTTCTCCCCAGGTCCATAGGACATTATATAGAACAAACTAGGTATTACAGAAATGCTCACTGAGTGAATAAAAACATTGGTGATGTTAATCTTTTAGAAGTCCTATTTAGTAAGACTTCCTTCTCTTTCCTTTTACTCAGCCCCTACTAGAGAGTTTTCAGGCTTAAGGATGTGCAATTGAAGACAGGATGAAGGAGGGTTGATTTCTTACTTCTTTTTTCTATCGGCATGAACTTTTGCTAATCCAGGACCTTCCACTCCTCTCCATGTAACTGACTTCACAGAACTCTACCTACAGTTTCAATTTCAATTTATCAGCTTAAGGATAGCTTCTAAAGTGCCTCAGTGTTTTGGCTGCAATGGGAGTCCAAGACAGAGAACAGTGCCCATTAGCAAGTTCTAAGTTGGGCAGAGAGAAGAGTACATTTGGCAAAAAGGAGCAGTCTCTCAAGACAAATGCCATAGCAACAGGTCTATTCCCAGGGGCTGGAAGAGGCACTGCTGACTGGATCTTCCATCCAGGGCCCTTTTTGAGAGAACTCTTTGTTGTGCGCCTGTCCACATCAATATTCTGGAGGCTGCCTGTGGCTTCCCTCTCTCCTCTGGACCACGGGTGCTTCTCTCCACACATCTCCCTGGCCCAGCCAGTGGCTTTGCCATTAACATGCGGCGGCAACAACTGGAGGCTTGGTTGATCCTAAACTTCTGATCTGAAAATAGGGTTAGGATCCAAGAATGTGTGCTTGTAATGAGGTCCTAGATGATGGACCACTTTGACAACCACTGCTCTGGACAATCTCATGCTTAGGATGGAGGACCAACACAAGCCCACTTTGTCTCACAGCTGCTTTTTGTCTAAGGCAGTTGTCCTTATATTTCTTTGTAGTGTTGTACAGCAGCTGGCTCAAGGGACAGCCATGTCATTGAGCACAGTGTTCTCAAGGTCATCCATGCCATGACATATGTTAGTATTTTGTTCCTTTTTGTGTGTGAATGATGTTTCTTCGTGAGGGCATATCCCAAAATTATCCATTCATCAGTTGTTGAATCTTTGGCCGTTTTTGATTTTTTTTGTTATGTATCATGCTTCTGTGAATGTTCTTATGCAATTTTTTGTGTGCGCATATATTTTCAAGTATCTTATGCATTTACCTAAAAGTGGAATTCTTAGGGAATAAGGTAAATCTCTAAATTTTTGAGCAAGTTATAAACCATGAACATAGGATGGCTTCCATTAGTTTAACTAATTTTAATAGTCACCAAGTAAAAATAAAATATTTTATTGCATTACTACTATAATGTGTCTATATGGTAAAAGTATAAAATTATCTTTTAGTGATCTTGAAAACTGATAAACTTGTATGTAAGGTGACAGATTTAATAGTAATGGTACAGATCATTACACTTTTAAAAAGTTAAAATAAATGGCATGTACTAATATTTAATAAAGATAGGTATTTTATATCATGGAAAAACTTTTATATTTAAACATATTAGAATATATTTCTACTTTATTTGATTTCCAGATTTCCAGATTTCAAAGAAATAGCTATGCAAAACCCAATAACCAAGTTATAAACATTTCCACAAATTAGAATTAACTCGTAGTTTTCAGGAAACAGATTACTTCATAAGGTTTAAAGGAGATCCTCATGAGCTTATACTTCCTGTGATCTTCCTTATTCTGTATGATCAGCTGAAATCACCTAAACATTCAGCTGAGAGCCTCCCTAGAAGGAAAGAGCATTTGAGAAGTCATGAGCACAGCTGTTTCTTCATTTCAAGGCAACAACTGGAGGCAAGAACATGGCTCCTATGTCCTACAACTTCCACCTTGTTAAAGTTACTTGGGAAAATGAAGAATGCTAGTGTCGATTTATGAAAGAGAGTGTATTAGACAATGCTAATAGTGCTGCATTCTTAGTAACTGCCATGAAGAAATGAGCGGAGATAAACCACATAAGGAAACAAGATCCAGAATGTGATGACTTATATTCTCATGATGAAGCCAAGGAGAGTTTTACTGTAGTGCAGACTTTTAATTTATTGGCCATGGCCCGTCATGAGGGACATCCAAACCTTTCAAGTCTCATGACAGATTTCGTTTCTCATCTGTGACAAAATGGAAGCTGTCATTACCGTTGTCTCTGCAAATTTCACGGCAGAGAGATTCACCACCCTGCTTGTCTTAAGAGTGATGAGTGATATTTGCTATGATTTAAACAGGAAAGAAAAGCTCAGCATTTGCAAATGACTTATTGGACATTGGAAATATATTGTGTGTATAAGTAAATGAGAAGTTGACTTCTGAGGACCCTGGTTGCAAAAATCACAGGAAAAGTGCTTTTCTGCTGATTCCAGTCGTCTGCATTTTTCTCCATTTATTCTAGCTTAAAACTTCAAGGGAAATTTCAAGCTTGGATTAAATAAAAAGAAATAATAAAATCATTTGAAATTGTTTAGGGCAGCCTTTGACTTTTCTATACATTTCTAGGTCTTAAAACTAACCAGGGTTAAAATAGAAGACCATTGTCTTCTCAGAGCACACTGCATCCAAATCAGGCTTGTTGAATGGAATGATTTGCAATTACCAGCGTCTTTGTCAAAACGTAGGATGATTTGAAATGATTTTCTTTTGTGGTCTTTCTTATTTGTTCTGATCATTGTATTAGGTATGATGCTATTTTGTGAGTGTGTGTGTGTGTGTGTGTCTGTGTGTCTGTGCTACTAGGCATTGAACCCAGGAACACGCTACAAACTGAGATACAAACCCCCCTTTTCATATTTAATTTTTAGAGGGGGTATCACTAAGTTGCCCAGAGTGTGCTTGATCTTGTGGTCCTCCTGCCGCAGCCTCCAGAGTAGCTGGGATCACAGGTCTCCACCCTCACACTCAAGTTCTGCTTGTTTTTTCAAGTTTCTAACAACAGCTAATATTCTGTGCCAAGAAGTGTGCTGAGTGCCCCATGCCACACAAATGCTCCATTCCTAGACGGCCAAGCCCACAGGTAAATAACCAAAATGCTGAGTAATGTAATTCCAAAAATGCTGAGCAATGACTGTGCTCAGACCCACCGCTGCTGTTCTCTCCTATGGGGGTATGTGCCATTCCTAGTGTATTGTTAAAAGGAATGCTCTAAATGATGCTTCTAGGAAGGTGACCTTGATGACAATGAGGGAAAATTCATGGTCTTTCTTCAACAAAAAGTAAGAGTGCATGCTCCAACGATGACAGCACTTATCAAGAATGCCTGCGTGAAGAGTGAACTGCCACCAGTTTTTGTTGCTTATCACATGGAAACCGAGAAAGCACAGCAGACACCAGGGTTTGGGCAGAAAAGCATGGCTGGGCTTGAACAACTCCATCTGAATTCCACTTAAAACCAGTTAGAAATTGTTTTAAAAACCACATTAAAATAATTGACTCACATGGAATTGGTTTCATTAGGTATATGCAATATAGGGTAAAATTGGTTTCGTTGCTAGGCATGACACATTTGCATCTTAATAACACACTTATGGATTACTTTTCAAGTAGGCATCAACTAGAAAATGTTTTTACACATCAGATTAAGTAATTACCATTTTAGAACAGTAAAATATGGAATACATCTACTTAACGTTCATTTATTCAGAATATAAAGGAATATATGACTTCCATTACCAATGATTCCTTTATACACAATATAAAATTTATGAGGGACATATATGAAAAACACTCAAGTAGATGAGAAAATAATATTCAACTATTTAAAGTTAATAAGACAAATTTTTCATCAGTGATTTTCAAGATAAAGCTATAATTCAGAATTAGTAACATACATTTATTATTTTAAACATAACATATTTCCTAAGTAGATCACATTTCAAAGAAAATACTGAATTCTTTAATCCTAAAAATATCTATTTGTTCCATGTTGAAAACATCATTATTTTACAATTACATACATATGGTTATCAAGGGGTTTACTGTTGGAAATCCATTTTCTCTCTTCAGGACATCAGGGAGGCAAAAAGACTTGGTCCAATAGTCTCATAAACTTATAACCAACCTCTTCTCAGTGAGTAAGCTATCCATGGAAGTAAAGGTACATTTCTTATCTGTGAAATTACTTTTCAGGATGGCCCTTATTAGGTTGCTTGTGGTAAGCAAATGTAGACTTTGGATTTAAAAGGTAAGGATCCTTGGAAAATACCCTGCCACCTAAATATCTATGCAGACATGAAGATTTTTTGTAAAATAAAATGTTCCTTATCACTTGAGTGACAGCCCCTGTGATAACAGCCCTTATTTTCAAATCCAGAACAGAAAGCACCGTTGGGCTATGAGAGGATCTCTGCAGCCAAGGTCAAGATCCTAGTGCCCTTGGTTGGCTTGCACCTTTGGTTTCTTGTCATTGTGAAGCTCTGACATGTTCTAGGCTGGTTTGTTCATCCATTCTTCATTACTGAACACACAGACACACTCACTCATAAATTCAACTCTTGCTTTTCTAGTTCTCCGTTTCTTCCATGATTTTTTTCTTTATTTGCTTTCATCCTTTATAATATTACACACATTTGTTGAGCATTGGTTTAGTCTTGGCTTTTCACTAATACTTAAAATTAGGGCTTTAAAAGCTAACAGGAAATGTTGACTATCAGTTATCATTCAAAGCCTCTTAACCTGTGAACATTTGAGTTAGAATAATTGGGGACTTTTCTCTTGTGTTGGCACTTTGCTGCCCCGCTCAGCCTCAAGGATCCCCCTATCTTCTAGCCAGATGTGATGGCACACAACTGTAATTCCATCTACTCAGGAAGCTGAAGCAGGCAGATTGCTAATAAAAGGCCAGCCTGGGCATCTTAGTGACACCTTGCCTCAAAATAAATAAGTAAATAAATAAATAAATACATACATACATAAAAGGTCTGGGGCTGTAGCTCATTGGTGAAGCGCCCCTGGATTAATTTAAATTCCCAGTACCAAAGGGAAAACAAAACAAAACAGAATTCTCCTATTTTCTAAGAGAAAAGTATATCTGGTCTGTTGGTGTTCTAAAAAGCAGTAGGAGGCGATGGGAATGTCCCTGTGTGTGTCACTAGCCACTTGGAAGTACACCCACTTCCAAGGTGCCTGTGGTCTCCAAGATCAGAGCCCACCATTTCAGTTTCTCTGCATACATACCATGTAGGCCGTCAGTGGAATAGAAAGGAAGAAAACCCATGAATTTAGTTCTTCTCTGAAATGTTTTTCAGCTCTTCTATTTTAGTCTTTCCTTGCCTCCCTCTCTTGACCAGTATTTCCAATTCTTGAAGCTTCCACCAGGTCACAAGTAGAAATCAGGTTAGTTCTTTTTCTTTCATGTTCCTAACAACTAAAGATTTAGCTCACCCTGGCTTTGGAGAAAGCTAACATATTCATAGGTTTCAGTTTTCACATTACTGACTTGTCCTTCTAATAATTATTGATGGAGCTTCTATAATCCCTTTTGAGTTTATGCCTAATCACACTATTTTTTAAAATTTGATAAAGTAAACAATAAAAATGTGTTCTTGAAGGCACATTGTGTTCATTTTTCAAAGTGATTTCAAAGGATCAAATACAAAAAGTTTAATTATGGAGTCAGACAAACCACAGGTGAATGTTAAAAACAACTTTTAGTACTTATTGACAAACTATGGTCTAAGGAGCATGCATCAAGACATACACCTCTGCCAGAGATGTGTTGAGATCACTTTATTTATAGTCAGATTCTTATTAGTAATAGACTTTTAGCTTTTAAGAACATATCTAATGATAATTATTTCTGGGTAAATATTAGATGCCTAAGACTTTTCAAAATGTTTTCTCACTATTTAGCACTTTCAATTTCTCAAGGACCTTGAGGTAAATACTTTCATCTATAATACTTTTATAGATGAAAATGCTGGAACAAAATTAAGGTAAACAAATGACAGGTTATTAATTCAAGCCACAGATTGTAGCTCTTTTTTGAACACTTAATTTCTCTTACAAATGAACACACGTGATATCTTGTTTTGATTTCTGAATTGATGTTAATGCTGCCATCTCTGCTGAATCTTCATGTATGTTGACCTTGTATTTTAGTCAGCTTTTTTGTTGCTGTGACCAAAAGACCTGATGAGAACAATGTAGAGAAGGAAGAGTTTATTTGGTGCTCAGGGTTTTAGAGGTTCAGTCCATAAATGGCTGATTCTATAGCTCAGGCCGAGTATCATGGCAGGGAGGAAGAAAGCAACTCTGAAGACGTGATCAGGAAACAGAGAGAGCTCTGCTCCCTGGGGATGAAATATAAACCCAGGGACTCACTTCCTGCTCCAGTCATGCCCCATATGCCTAGAGTTATCAGCCAGTTAATAAATATCAGTGGATTAAGACAATGATTAGGTCATACTTCTCATAATCTAATAATTTCATTTCTGAACGTTCTTGCATTGTCTGACACATGAGCTTTTGGGGGAAGCATCAAATCCAAACCTTATCACCTTGTATGTCTTTATCTTTGCTTTCATTTTAACTCTCGTCTTATTATTCAATCTCAGCATGTCTACTTTTGTGCACACTTTTCTTATGTTGGTCACTGAAGCATCTGACAGAGGAAGAAATGCCAAACCACAGGGAATAAGAGGACCCTCACATCCTTCTCCAAGTCCTGACTACTGCTAACCTTCTAAGAACGGGGCAAGCAAGTAGGGGACTATCTGGAAAACTTTTATGAAGTCTAAAGAAAAATGCTAGAATCCTTGGCCCATAATGTCCTAATTATCTGTTTTCCAGAAACAATTAAAGGTCATTAATCTTTCCTTGGAAAAATAATAAAAACACAATAAATGTATGCAAGTTTGAAACATATTACCTTTATCAGAATAAATTCCTGTTTTTCCCAAAAGATATTTAAGATTATGAACAGTTCATGAAAGTCAACTTAATACATATTTTTCCACATAGTATATAAGTTGGCTTTCTCTAATCACTAAAACATGATTATTTTTTCGTTAGGACAAAAGGAGGTAGGAGTAAGTATTCAGAAGCTATTGATGGGTATCTAAACATAACCCTTGTCTCAGGGCATTTTTACTTTAAAAATAATGAATTAATCATTGTAGGTAAAATGCAAATAATACATAAAAACATGCATGTACAAGTTATATCTGTGGAATTCTTTTTTTATAAAATTAATATGTCTCTAAAGAGAAAAGTATTAGGCACTAATTTGCTTTGTACCTTCATCATATGCCCAAATAATATTACTTATTTGTGTTGAGAAACAGAAAGCAGCCACTGGAATCCAGGAACGGTTCCAGCCTGCAAGATAGGTCTTGGGATTCTTCTACTGGGCACATACAATCTTACAAGACCTCACCATCAGAAAAGCCCCATCTGAGCCTAGAATAGATTAAAATTTTTTTCATTCCATAACTTTGTTTTAATAAAAATATGAATATTTTCCCAACCTGCACAGTGACTAAAAGTTCCTTTGTCCTGGCTTATACAGGTGACTTCCACTTCTTCACCAATTAAAGCTATAGCATGTTTTCATTCATTTCACCTTAGAGATGAATTTTATGAGAAAACAGACACATACCTCCTGAAAGCATCCATGATTGACCAAATCTCTGGTTCCTGGATTTCTCCCCCAAATTACCTAGCACAAGCCTAAATCCTTTAATTCCCCTTTCTAACCATTGTGATGTGCAGATTCTCAGGCTGCGCTCTCCTTCACTGCAATGAGTTCTAAGCCCAGATTCTTCGCCCTCAGATATATTCCTGGTAGTCTTTGAGTCGAGAGCATTTATAAATCCAATTAAACTTTAAACAGATATGATTTTTCTATTAGCTACACACTGAACATTCTAAGGCAACCGAATAATCCCTTCAGCCCCATCTCCAAATGCCCATTGCTAGGGAAGCATTATTTCATTTTTGGTAATAGAGAAAAACAGGCTAGCAATAACTTTGAAGAGTTACTGGAGCTCACACCAAGATAAGTCTACTTCAAATATCTCCTTTAATATATTTTAGTAAATTTAATTAGAATTGCAGTCTATAAAAATTCATATTTAATGGTGCTTACTTTATTTACTCCTAAAAGATTAATAGTCACCCCAAGATACAATACCATTGATTTCACAGTACATGTTACAAATTAATATGAGTACTTGGCATATAAATATGTCTAGCAGGATATAAATAGCAAGCTGTAATGCTTCAGATGATTATTGCATTTGCAGTAATTTGGGGGTTATTAAAATATCGTTGGCTAACTTGAGTAGAGCTATGTTAGAACCTGACTCAGAAAGTAGTGTTAGAGTTTCAAATGCCTTTATAGACACTCAAAATTCCATGAGATTGTGGAGTCAAAGAGGTTTGCATGTAGGGAAAGAAGCCTGGTAAAATGTGTGTTAATATATAGAAGAAATCATAAAACTTACTGTATTAGTACATGTTTATGCAAGAATACGCTTGTGTATATTGCATCATGATCAAATTTGGATATTTTACCATAGCAATTTTCAATATGTTTTGAGTATTTTTGTAGATATTTGACTCATACTTCACTTCTGGTCAACCTAAGGCTGGAAATTCTTGATATTTTAATCTACTCATGTTGACTTTCTACAGTGCCATATCATTCGTCTGGTACTGAATATGTTCTTATCATTTGGGATTAAGTCTACTTTGGTCTTCATTTATTAAAATAATATGCTGTCTTTCATATTCATCAGTTAAGATCTGCCATGATAAAAATTATTTGCTCTTTCTATTTATATTTATTTCTATATTCTTGATTTATCATTTCATCTAATTATGATATCTTAATTAATTAAGACAATACTAAATATCTAGTGTTTATAGTACTGCCATTATATTCCCATCAAAGATGAGCATTATCACTGGACATATCTACTAATGAAGCATACATAATGTTCATATTTGCTTAATACATAGTTTTCTAATTTATTCTATTGAAATATTACCTCATTCATAGTTTTAGTTTTTACTGTATTTCATGTTTTTCAATATTTTAAAATATTGTAATACAATTATTACATGAAGTGACAATTGTTCTAAATTATTTAAATCCTCCAACTTTCCTGAGCAAGAATTTTTGCCTCAGTGATAAAAATGGATTTTATAAAATATTATTGTTTTTATTAAAATAATTTTATAGTATATTTAAGTACATGTATATATATATATATATATATATATAAAATTCAGTATAGACTTGATTTTACCAAATCCAAGTCATTTTAAAAAATAACAATCTCCAAAACCTGTTGATTTTACATCTATTTGAGTAAGAGATTGTAGGTAAACAATAGAAAGAAATTAAACAATAAATAAATAACATCTAACTTAGATTTGGAGTTAATAAGAAAGAGACTAATAATGTTTCTGAAAAGAAAATATTAAACAAAAATTGGCAATGTTTTTGACTTGTCTTTTTTCTTGTATCTCTCAGCAAATGTGATGTTCGGCAAATGGGAATATGTGTTATATCCAATATGCATGGGTTGTTGAGGATTCAGCAGATGCAAAGTGGCCCTACGAAAGAGATCCAAACCTTCCAAGTAGAAGTGCATCTCTCTACCATGTCATGGACGTGAAAGGACCTAGAATCCAGAGTAGGTGCATAGGTATGCCTCACACACATGGCGCAAGGCACGATGGGAGCTACTTGCTTTTCTTTAAGTATATATCCAAACTCTGTGGTCTCTCAAGAATATTAGTAGGTGAAAGAAGTTTGCATTAAATACCAAAGAAAAGTAATTAATGCTTTGGAAAAGAGAGTCACCGTTTCTGAATTTAACTCTAAATGGTTTATTATGTCATGAAGTCCTGCTTCTCATTGTTCTAAAAACTCCATTCTATAAAATTTCATGTTTATTTATACAATTATAATTGAAAGAACATAAGGAAATGACTTTCTAAATTTCAGAAAGCCTAGCTAAATTGTCCTAGCTGAAAACAGCTTATTTAGATTTCAGACATAGAGTTTGGAATGGGAAAAAAAAAATAGTCCCTTGTCAAATGAGCAATGAGTTGAAGCTGAGAAGGAGTTTGAAAGAAGAGTTGGTAACATTAGAACTGCACATTTGTGCTAATGTCATTCTCAGAAATTGTTCCCCTGGTCCTTGTCTGAGTTTCATGGCACTTTAAAGTGAACGATCATGCTGGTCAGACCAACAAACACATCAGATTCAACCAAATGTGAGAAGTCCCTATGCATTATGTTACTGGCAGTGTAGTTTATGAAACATTATCCTACTCAATTATATACTTTATTTGTTTCCCAAAATATAATTTTTATGTCTAGACATATGTATTTCTTGAAAACTGTCCAATTCAGGATCATGGTGAATTTATCTTTAAATATCATCCAATAAATACTCATGAAAGTTACTGTGTTTCAAACATTCTACAAGGAACAAAGTGGGGCAGAATTGAAGGAAACTAAAATTCATACCTTCATGGAAGTTATAGTTTGAGATGTGAATACACAAATTTAATAAATTGCAGAGTAGCCTTGTTCTGTCTAGTTCAGTTGACAAGATGGCAGGAGAGAAGATGCTTCAGAGATGAGGAACGGAGGAACACCACTACCACGAGGAATCCTCCAGAGAGAGTGGGCGGCTTGTGTGACATGCTGAGGAGTGAGCAGGCTGAGTGTGCTCTAGGAGCCTTAGAGGGACTGAGATGGCACAGAGTGAGTGAGGAGAGGAGCGGATGACCTTGCAGAGGTGAAGTAAGGCGATGGGTCATCGCTGTCAATGAGAAGAGGTGGTAGTGAAAGGTTTTGAGCTAATAAGCCTTAAAAATGTCAATCCACTTGCATTGTAGTGTATACTGTAATAGGATGTTCAGACCGATAGACAATGGTCAAGAAGTATTATAATTATGTAGAGAAGGAGTGAAGGTAGACAAATGATAAATGATAGTGAGATAGGTAACAGACACAGATTACCTGCCACCATGAGAGGCTACTTGGTGATATGCATAATAGTGGCCCAGATGGACTTCTTAGGTGGCAAAGCATTTTTTAAACATGTATACTAATCAAATTTCTCTTCTCTAATATTTAGGCACGTCTGGTAATTTTTTTCTTTCATATCTTTCACCAGCTCTGACCTGATGAAAGTTTTAAGTTTTCTGTGTTCTAGAAGAGTTCAATTTCTACAGTGGCCCTAGGCCTAGAACTATCTCCAGTGAAGGGAATCTTCACTGAGTATACAATGTGACATAGCCACTGGTCACATGAGCACTGAGAATGTGATCTGTGTAACTAAGAACTAAATTTTTTTAGTTCAGTTCAATTCATATTAATTTAAATGTAAATGTACATATTGCTGTTGCCTACCTAGTGGACAGCCCAGTACAAAATACAAAGGCTAAGTCCAGTTTGGATAGACATTATTACTGCAGAGTCAAACAGGGAGGAGGCATTCTGGAGCTCTGGCAATCATCTGTTTGTCTTCTCTAAGTGAAGATTATAAGAGTTGCCACATTATAGTTATTGGTCTATGATTTTATTTATATATATATATATATACACACACATATATATATATTTATTTATTCTCCTTAAGTATACATGATAGCAGAAAGCATTTTGATTCATTATACACAAATGGAGCACAACTTTTCATTTCTCTGGTTGTATGTGATGTAGAATCACATCATATATGCAGTTATACATGAAGCTAGGGCTATGATGTCCATCTCATTCCACCATCTTTACTGTCCCCATGCCCCTTCCCTCCTCCCTCCCTTTTCATCAAAGTTCCTCCATTCTTCCTGTATCCTCTCCTCCATTATGGATTAGCATCCACTTACCAGAGAGAACATTTGGCATTTGGATTTTGGGATTGGCTTAATTTGTTTAGCATGATATTCTCCAACTCCATCCATTTACCTGCAAATGCCATAATTTTATTCTCTTTTATTGCTGATTAATATTCCATTGTGTATTTATACCACAATTTCTTTATCAATTCATGTATTGAAGGGCATCTAGGTTGGTTCCAGTTTAGCTATTGTGAATTGAGCTGCTATAAACATTGAAGTGGCTGTGTTACTGTAGTGTGCTCTTTTTAAGTCCTATGGGTATAGAACAAGGAGTGGGATAACTGGGTCAAATGGTGGTTCCATTACAAGTTTTCTAAGGAATCTCCATACTGCTTTCCAGATTGGTTGTACCAATTTGCAGTCCCACCAGCAAAGTATGAGCATGCCATTTCCTCCGCATCCTCGCCAACATTTATCGTTGTTTGTATTCTTGATAATTGCCATTCTGACTGTTGTGAAATGAAATATTAGTTTTGATTTACATTTCTCTGATTGCTAGATATGTTGAACATTTTTTCATATGTCTGTTGATCGATTGTATATCTTCTTCTGTGAAGTGTCTGTTTGCTCATAAGCCCATTTATTGATTGGTTTGTTTGTTTTTTTGGTGTTAAGATTTTTGAGTTCTTTATATATCCTGGAGATTATTGCTCTATCAGATATGCGTGTGGCAAAAATTTGTTCCCAGAATATAGGCTTTCTGTTCACTGCATTGATTGTTTCTTTTGCTGAGAAGAAGCTTTTTAGTTTGAATCCATCCCATTTATTGATCCTTGATTTCAATTCTTGCGCTATAGGAGTCTTGTTAAGGAAGTAAGGTCCTAAGCTGAGATGATGAAGATTTGGACCTAATTTTTCTTCTATTAGGTGTAGGGTCTAGGATCTAATTCCCAGGTCCTTGATCCACTTTGAGTTGAATTTTGTGCATGGTGAGAGATAGGGGTTTAGTTTCATTTTACTGCATATGGATTTCCAGTTTTCCCAGCACCATTTGTTGAAGAGGCTATCTTTTCTCCAATATACATGTTTGGCAACTTTGTCTAGAATAAGATAACTGTATTTAAGTGGGTTTGTCTCTGTGTCTTCTATTCTTTACCATTGGTCTATATGTCTGCTTTGGTGCCATGCTCTTTTGTTACTATATAGCTTTGTAGTATAGTCTAAAATCTTGTATTGCGATGCCTCCTGTTTCACTCTTCTTGTTAAAGATTGCTTCGGTTATTCTGGCTCCCTTTTTCTTCCAAATGAATTTCATGATTACCTTTTCTATTTCTATAAGGAATGACATTGGACTCTTAATTGGAATCACATTGAATTTATATAGTGCTTTGGGTAGTATGGCTATTTTGACAATATAGATTCTGCCTATCCAAGAGCATGGGAGATTTTTGCATCTTCTAAGGTCTTGTACAATTTCTTTCTTTAGTGTCCTATAGTTTTCATTGTAGAGGACTTTCACTTCTTTTGTTAAATTCAGTCCCAAGTATTTTATTTTTTTTTTGAGGGTATTGTGAATGGGGTAGTTTTCCTAATTTCTCTTTCAAAGGATTCATCACTGGTGTATAGAATTGCAATTGATTTATGGGTGTTGATTTTATATCCTGCTACTTTGCTGAATTCATTTATTAATTCTAGAAGTTTTATGGTGGAATTTTTTGGATCTGCTAAGTATAGAATCATGTCTTCTGCAAATAATGATAGTTTGAGTTCTTTTCCTATTTGTATCCCTTTAATTTCTTTCATCGGTCTAATTGCTGTGACCAGAGATTCAAGGACTATTTTGAATAGCAGTGGTGAAAAGGGCATCCCTGTCTTGTTCCCATTTTTAGAGAGAATGCTTTCAGTTTTCTCCATTTAGGATGATATTGGCCTTGAATTCAGCATAGATAGTGTTAACAAAGTTGAAGTATGTTCCTACTATCCCTAGTTTTTCCAGGGTTTTGAACATGAAAATGTGCTGTATTTTGTCAAATGCTTTCTCTGCATCAATTGATAAAATCATATGATTCTTATCTTTAAGTCTTTTGATGTGATGGATTACATTAATTGATTTCTGTATGTTGAACCAACCTTGCATCCCTGGAATGAACCCCAATTTATCATGGTGCACTATTTTTTAATATATTTTTGTATGAAATTTCCAAAATTGTATTGAGAAATTTTACATCTATGTTCATCAGAGATATTGGTCTGAAACTTCCTTTCTTTGATGTGTTTCTGTCTGGTTTTGGTATCAGGGTGATATTCACCTCATAGAATGAGTTTGGAAGGGTTCCTTCCTTTTCTATTTCATGAAATAGTTTGAGGAGTATTGGTATTAATTCTTCATTGAAGGTCTTGTAGAACTCGGCTGAGAATCCATCTGGCCCTGGGCTTTTCTTGGTTGGTAGGCTTTTGATGGCATCTTCTATTTCCTTGATTGAAATTGATCTGTTTAAGTTTTGTATGTCCTTCTGGTTCAGTTTGGTTAGGTCATATGCCTCTAGAAATCTGTCAGTGTCTTCAGGGTTTTCTATTTTACTGGAGTATAAATTTTCAAAATAGTTTCTAATTATCCTCTGTATTTCAGTAGTGTTGTGATATTTACTTTTTCATCACAAATTTTAGTAATTTGGGTTTTCTATCTCCTTCTTTTCATTACAGTGGTTAAAGTTTTGTCAATTTTATTTATTTTTTCAAAGAACTAGCTTTTTGTCAATTTTTTGAATTGTTTCTTTTGTTTCAATTTCATTGATTTCAGCCTTGATTTTAATTATGTCCTGTCTTCCTTCTACTTCTTTTAGTGTTGATTTGTTCTTCTTTTTCTAGGGCTTTGAGATGTAGTGTTAAGTCATTTATTTGTTGACTTTTTCTTCTTTTAATGAATGAGCTCAATGCAGTGAACTTTCCTCTTAGTACCGTCTTCATGGTGTCCCAGAGATTTTGATATGTTGTATTGGAGTTTTCATTTACCTCTAAGAATTTTTGTTTATCTCTTCCCTGATGTCTTCTGTTATCTATGCATCATTCAATAGAGTATTATTTAATCTTCAGGTGTTGGAGTAGTTACTATTTTTCAATCTGTCATTGATTTCTAATTTCATTCCATTATGGTCAGATAGGATGCAGGGTAGTATCTCTATTTTTTTGTTGTTGTTGTTAAGACTTGCTTTGTGACATAACATATACTGTAATTTGGAGGATCCATGTGCTGCTGAGAAAAAAGTGTATCTGCTCGTTGATGGATGGAATACTCTATACATGTCTGTTAAATTGATTGTTTCATTGAGTTCTGTGGTTTCTTTGTATAATTTTGTTTGGAAGATCTATCCAGTGGTGAGAAAGCTGTGTTAAAGTCACCAAGTATTATTTTGTTGCAGTCTATTTTATTCTTGTAGCAGAGAAGGGTTTGTTTGATATACGTAGATGCTCCATTGTTTGAGTCATAGATATTTGTGATTGTTATGTCTTGTTGATATATGATTACCTGAAGAAGTATGAAATTTCCTTCTTTATCCCTTTTCACTAACTTTGGTTTGAAGTCCACTTTATCTGATATAAGGGTGTTTACATGGTCCATGTGAGTGATAAATTTTTTCCACCCTTTCAGTTTCAATCTGTGGATGTCTTTCCTATGAGATGAGTCTCTTGAAGGCAGCATATTGTTGGGTCTTTCTTTTTTATCCAGTCTCTCAGTCAATGTATTTTAATTGATGAGTTTAGGCCATTCACATTCAGGGTTATTATTGAAATATGATTTATAATGTCAATCATTTTGGTTTCATTTTGGTTTTTACCTTGACTTAGTTTCTCTTTTGATTGGCCTTTCCTTTAGTGTAATTCCTCTCCTTGAATATTTTCATTGTTGGTTATCTTTCCTCCTCATGGAATATTTTACTGAGAATGCTGTGTAGTACAGGCTTTCTTCCTGTAAATTCTTTTAACTCTTATTTATAATGGAAGGTTTTTATTTCATTATCAAATATGAAACTCAGATTTGCTGGATATAAGATTCTTGGTTGGCATTCATTTACTTTCAGAGCTTGGTATATGTTGTGCCATAATCTCCTGGCTTTTTGGGTCTCGGTTGAAAAATCTGCTGACATTCTAATTGGTCTTACCCTATATGTAATCTGATTCTTCTCTAGTGGCCTCTAAAATTCTATCCTTATTCTGTATGCTGGGCATTTTCATTATAATGTGCCTTGGTGTAGATCTGTTGCAATTTTGTACTTTTGGTGTCCTATAAGCCTCTTATATTTGATTTTTTAATTCATTTTTCATGTTTGGGTAATTTTCTGATATTATTTCATTGAAGAGATTGTGCATTCCTTTGGTTTGAAATTCTGTGCCCTCTTCTATCCCAATAAATCTTAGATTTGGTCTTTTGATGCTATCCCATAATTCTTGGATGCTCTGTTTATGGTTTCTTACCATCTTCACTGTATGGTCAACTTTATTTTCAAGATTATATATTTTGTCTTCATTATCCGAGATTTTGTCTTCCACCTTATCTATTCTGCTGGTGATGGTTTCTATCAAGTTTTTTAATTTGGTTTATTGTTTCCTTCATTTCAAGAATTTCTGATTGTTTTTTTTCACAATCTCTAGGTCTTTCTTAAAGTAATCTTTTGCTACCTGTATTTGCTCCCTTATCTCTTTGTTGATGTGATCAGTGGTTGCCTTTATTTGCTTTCTTATTCCTTTATTGGAGTTATCATTTTTTGCCTGTATTTGCTTGCTTAAGTCATTTTTTAATTTGAAGATCACTTTAATTACATACACTCTGAATTCTTTCTCTTAAATTGCATCAGTTGTGCTGTTAATGGATTCTATTATTGTAATACCTTGGTTTATTTGGGCCACTTTCTTCCTCTGTTTTTTCATGTTGATTATGTATCTCCTTTTCTTGCAATGCCGATCTGAGGTATTTCCATTTCTATCCTATAATCTTATAGTGACACTACAGATTACCTGTATCTCACTTTGGAGTTCACTTCCAGTTCCCAGCAGGTGTTCCAAGATGGACACTATTGCCACTAAAGATTGTGGCGGTGGTAGTGGAGGTAACTCAAGATAGCAGTGGGAGTGGCCCAAGATGGATGTAAACTCTTTCAGAGATGGTGCTAAAAAGATGAGACTTACAATAGCTATGGGCTGATCAATGGGAGATGCAGTGCTTTGGTGGGCCATTGCCTCCAAGCCTTATCTGTTGACCCATGGTAGACGCTAGTACATGGGAAGAACTATGGGGATGGCTACAGTGTACAAGATGGATACAGGAAGGCGAACTACAGCTTGGATCCCCACTATGAGCAGGGGCAGTCCTGGCCTTGGGCTTTACACAGACCTATGAGGGCAGTCCTAAGTCTGATCTTGGCCTGGACCTTCTCAGGGATTCCAGGTGATGGATCTAGCCCTGGGCCTGGGCTCCTGAGGACCTGCAGGGGCTCTGGTGCTGAATTGATGGTGGTCCTGGGCCTCAGCCATAGCAATTCCCAGAGTCAGTCCTTCACCTGGGTCGGGGTTCCCCTGTGATTGGAAGCTAACAGTCTTGGGTCTGACGTTGGCTGGGCTCCCATGAAGGACCTTGAAGGTGGTCTTCGGCCTTGGCCTGTGCTCTTGTTGGTTGGCAGGGTCTCTCGCATGGGACTGGGGACAATCCTAGCTATGATTTTTTTTATTTTATAGATTTTCTTTTTTTTATATTGTGCACATACAAACAGTTTAAATTAATATAAAAAGAAGAATCTGAAAAGCAGTGGAGATGACTTAAGAAGTTGATCAGTAAAATCCAGGGTGATTAGAACCTGAAATTGAATAAGGATATGTCAATCCATTAGATAAGCTATTAATATTTAATTAGGTTGAGGCATATGCGTACTATTTAAGTAATAGTTAGAAGAAATGTTTAGAACTACAAAAGAAATTTAGATTAAAAGTCAGAGCAAGACACTTAGACAGGAGAAAATGATGGGATCTATAGAAAATTGAGAGAAATAAGTCATGAGCAAAGAAGACCCACTTTTCATGGTTCAGTGGTAGTAAATCTACAGAAGACCAGGGACTGACATTCTAATAGTTTCTATTTTCTCTTTGAGAAGGGGAATAACGATTTCTTCATGTTGGGGAAAAGGGTTAATGAAATAGAGTGAAACCTCAAAAGTAATGAAGACTGGAAAAGATCTCCGCTGACATACAGAACAGGACCTGCCCATTCCATTAGGGGAATGTCTGAGCAAACAAATGATTAGAATTTGTTTGAAACCAGACCAACAGAAGCAATAGCATAGAGGAGCAGCTTCATTAAAATATAGCTGTGGGTGTGTCAGAAGTTTCCAAGGATTCCATATGTGTTACTATTTGATTCTGAGAGCATATAGTTCTTTGAGTAAGGCATGGCATTTTATCTTCAATTAATTCAAGAACAGTTAATTTGGAGGTGATTTGACTTGAGTTGCCACAATCAAGCCCCTTGTGTCAGAGCAGCTTCAGCCCACCCATTCTGCCACAAGCCCAGCTGTCACCACGTTAGAACCATGATGTCCAGGTAGCCATCAACTAAAGGAAAACCAAAGGTTTAACACTGTACTCTTCTTTTTTCCAGCCATGGGAAAGACATAGCCTGATGTTTAGATCCATGCAATCTGAACGGGCTCAGGAAAGTGCATAGCTGAAAAGATTTGAGGCTTTTCTTTTTTGTTTCCTTTATAGGAATCAAATTTACCTGCAGCCATCTCAAAGATATCTAAATTATAAGCTTATATATAAAACCAGAAAAAGTGGGGGAAAGATAAAAATTCATATGAACCACGAATTGAAAAAACATACTAATTATGTGACAAAAGAGCATAATGTCCTGTTATAGAAAGATTTTCTCTTTTCCTTTGCTAGAGAGACTTCAGAAAACTATCATTTTGCTCTTCCATTTTCCTCCAACTTTTAATTTATCTCTCTAACATTCCTCCTTTGGAGTCATACGTACATTTTCCTAGACCTGAGGGCTTCTGCGCAGAGCAGGAACGTCTCTACCAGGCACCTGAGTTCACACTCTGTCTGAGAACAGCATCAACTTTCTTGCTTGCATATGAAGTAATAATTTTTAAATTCCTGGGATGTGGAGAGATGTTTGGAAACTTCTGGAGGAAATGTAATCTAATACACAGATCATTGGTCAGTAAACTAGAAGTAATTAATCAGAAAATTTCATATTAAAACTTTGTAAATTATTGAGATGAAATTTTTTTAATTGGATAAAAATTAGTAGAGTTATGTTAATTTATCCAGACATAAATGAATCTAAAGAAATGACCGATAACAGCAACATACAAAATTGCTTTAGCCTGCTCATAGCACACTCTTGTTTTAGTTTATTTCATTTTTCATTTAGTAAAACAAATTTTAGAAAGAGTTTTACCCACATTGTTTGGATTATTTTATTTAAACATTGGAACTTGATCAGGTACTTATGGTAGTTGTTGGAAATTTACATTTCACCAACCAAAATCCACATTCATATGCATACACACCCAGTGTGATTTGCAACAATAACATATTACACATCGTGGAACTGTCAACTTTTTGTTTAATGGAATTAGCAGCTACTCTGAGACTCAGTAATGGAATAACACTTATAAGCGTCTTGCATTCAAATGTAATATTATTTGAAGTGAGGCTATCAAGGTCCAAATTTGCTTTGTTTTTCTTTTTCTTTTTTTAAATTTTTGTTTGTCTTTCCCTTGCCAAATAAGAAATCATTTTAATTAAAGAAGCAATCACATTACTCTGTGTAATGAATGTATTCTATAAAAAAGTTCATTTAGTTCCAGAAAGCCATTATGGTTTTATACTAAAGTCACTGCTAAGCAAGTAAATGACCTGAGTGGAAACAAGGAGAATTCTTATTTAACAGGCCTTATGAAAATGATTACAGGAGTGTGTTTAATGTCCAGATCACAGTGGGCATAATTCTCTCTAAGAATGTAGTAAGGTGAGATTAGTTTTAATAAAAGAAAAGAATGCCTCCCACTGAAACAACGTATGCCATCTGAGAACCTCTAGAATTAATATCTTAATTACTGCTTATGATATGAGAGCTCAGTGATGTGTGAAGGCAATGCTAACTTTAATGGATGAGATGCAAAAGTCAATTAGTTGTCACATGGTATTTGCTATTGCTATCATGTTGATGTGGCACATTTACATAATGATTCCTTTAAGCAAAGCCACCTTTCTTATTTAATTGAATAGAGTGACTTCATTATTTTCTCAACCTCTACTGACTTTAAAAGACGTACAATTAGTTTGTCTGGGAACAAGTTGGAAGGATCTTGCCTGTGGTTGACTTTAGCAGTCCAACTGTAGCCAAAGCAGGGTCGTTTCTGTCCTTCACTGATTCCCTCATTTATCATATATACCAAGGCTATATGCCAACTGTCAAGCGGAAGGGAAAGAGAAAGGAGGACAGTGATGTGGTTGCTGAATTAGTGAAGCTCATAGTTTATTGGAGGGAAGATACTTTTTAAAAATGCTTTATGAATTTTCTGTTTGAAATAAAGTGCTTTAAAGGTAAACTACTGTGGGTATCAAGCCTGCCTGGCTGGAGACTTAATGCATTTGGAGAAGAGAAGGTCTTTCTGAGGAGGTGATATTGACATGAGCCTGGGAGTTGAGCTAGATGAAACAGAGGTGTCTGGACTATGCTGAAGAAGAGAAAGCAGGGGATGAAAGGGGCTCAGGGGACAGATGAGGACTGTGGCATTTGTAAGTGTAGCTGAAGGTCTGGATTCAGGGAAGAGGGACAGAAGATGAGGATGGATTAGAAGGAAGGAGAAAGAGATGCACTTTATGGATTGCATCTTTCTGCACTCCTTTACTTCACTCCAAAGACTTTGAGGTTGCGTGATTTTTTTTAATGTCCCCTTTCTCATTCTGTATAATTAATCCTATACATTTTTGAGTTCTGAGAGGCTTTATGCTCCAATTATTTTTGTTCAATAGATATGTGCACTTTCAGAAAGGTCTTCTCCAGTGTCCTATCCTTACACACTGTTTAGACTACAGTTACTTTGAAAGGTATACCTGGAGTCATGACCTCGGTCTTAAGTCCCAGAGAGCCCAGAGGACCCCCGCACGTCAGTATCTGGTAGCTACTTCAAATGTGTCATATCTAAATGAGAAACAGGTTTATCTCCAAATGTTCACAGAGATTCACCATTTGCTCAGATCAACAATCACCAACTATTCTTTAACCATTATTTTAACATCAGACTACTTCAGCAAAATTTGACCTTTCATATATATTTTGAATCTCAGCAAGTATTGCATTCTTCATTAGTAAAACTTGCAAAGGCCAGAAAAAATTAAAAATAATAGGCATATTTCTGGTTTTTAAAAATAAAGGTAGAGACACACCTTCTTTTCCTAGAGCATTTCTTTTATATGTCTCTGACAGTAAATTCTGTACTTTTATGAGAGGCGGGTAATTTTTTTTCTTTGATAACCTTGGTTAGATTTACAACCCAGCAATGTCTTTCTCAAGGACATGAGAGTCATCCCTTTGAAATATAACCTTGAAGGAGACAAAGCCTCAGAGTCTCAGCTTCTATGGTACAGGAGGAGCCTCAGGTCACCTTGTGCTGGCTCCAAGTTGAAAAAACAAACAAACCAACAAACAAAAACTCCTGTCATTAAAACTGGTGTTTAGTTTTTCTTTGTAGGAAACCAGTTAACCAACACAGAGAGTCACCCAGATTATCCAAGATCCTGAACTGCATTCCAAGTTAAAAATAATCAATCAATTTAACAACACATATCATATATATATATGTATGATTTGAACGTACTTGACTGGGAAAATGATAAGTAAGCGGTCTCTACTACTGCTAGTTCTAACATTACTTGATTACTAAATTCATCCACAAGGGGTTTATAAATTTCATCTCTTTTAAATGTATAAAAGCAATGTGAGGGGGGCTGGGATTGTAGCTCAGTGGTAGAGCGCTTGCCTCGCATGCGTGAGGCACGAGGTTCGATCCTCAGCACCACATAAAAATGGATAAAGACGTTGTGTCCATCTACAACTAAAATATATTAAAAAAAAAAAGCAACGTGAAACAGGAGAATCGTGAGTTCAAAGCCAGCCTCAGCCACAGTGAGGCACTAAGCAAATCAGTGAAACCCTGTCTCTAAATAAAACACAAAAATAGGGCTGAGGACGTGGATCAGTGGTGGAGTACCCCTGAGTTCCATCCCTGGTACCAAAAAAAAAAGCAACATGAGGCCAGTGTGGTGGTGCATCTGTAATCTCAGAGTTCAAAGCCAGCCTCAGCAACAATGAGGCACTAAGCAACTCAATGAGACCCTATCTCTAAATAAAATACAAAATATGGCTGGGGATGTGGCTCAGTGGCTGATTTCAATGCCCAGTACCAAAATAAAAAAAAGTTGGAAACAACTTGACAGTCATATCTACAAATAAAACTCTCAATTGAAACAGGGTTTTATGTTCAGATTAAACCCTGATCAGCAATTATTGACACACTTTTTTCAGTTGACCTCAGATGTAAGGGGAGCTGGTCATTAGGGGGGTTGACTGAAGACCCAGTTTGTCACTGACATTTATTCTCCACTTTCTCTGCCTGATTCTTGTCTCAGTAGTCTGAGGACTATCGAGTCACAATGGGTCGTCTGCCCTCTGAGCACCATTAGTTGGTTCAGCCAATGGTCAGCACAAAAGGAACAGGAGGGCAGTGTGGCTAGGAATTTATTTCTTTGTCCATTTCTGTAGGGGTCTGATTCCCTGGGCTGAAAGTCAGCTTCCCCTTTGGCCTTGCAGCCACAGGCTCTTTCTTGGTTCTAGCTGCAGCTTCCCTTCCACCTCCTTTCAGACCTGTGTGTCACCCTGTGCAGGTTGCTAGTGACAAGGCACTGAACTATTCATTATGGATTCCTTTGTCTTAGCCCTCTACTTATCCCTCACACAAGAGATCATTTTAAAAAGTTCTCCTCAAGTGAAACAGCTTGTTTTGCCAGGTTGACAAATGATGGAATACATTTAAGGGCTCACTTTTAAAATGGCATTTTCGTAAAAATAACACATCAATTTGGAAAACTGCTTCTTGTTCATTTAATAAGTTTTTACTGAGAAATCACAACACACCAAGAACTCTCCAGGAGCAGGGGATGTACCGTTGAACACGATCACTGAATATCAGCTCTCAGAAAGATCTGATTCTATTAATCTAACAAAAGAGGTGAAAGACCTCTAAAATTAAAACTACAAAACACTAAAGAAAGAAATTGAAGAAGACCTTAGAAGATGGAATGATCTCCCATGTCCTTGGAGAGGTAGAATTAATATTGTCAAAATGGCCATACTACCAAAACTGCTATATATATTTAATGCAATTCCTATTAAAATTCTAATGACATTCTTCATAGACATAGAAAAAACAGTCATGAAATTCATTAAACTGAATAGGCACTTCAAAGAAAGAGAAATATGAATAGTCAACAAACATATGAAAAAAGGTTCAACATCTCTTGCAACTAGAGAAATGAAAATTAAAACTACGCTGAATTTCCATCTCACTCCAGTCAGAATGACAGATCTAAAGAATACAAGTAACAATAAATGTTGATGAGGATGTGCAGAAAATGTTCACTCATACATTGCTGTTGGGACTGTAAATTGGTGCAACCAATCTAGAAAGCAGTATAGAGATTCCTCAGAAAATTTGTAATGGAACCACTATTTGACCCAGTTATCCAGCTCCTCAGTCTATATCCATAGGACTTAAAATCAGCATAACTATAGTGACATGGTCACATCAATTTTTATAGCAGCTCAACACAATAGCTAAGGTATGGAACCAACCTGTGGTGCCCTTCCACAGATGAATGGATAAAGAAAATGTACATATACACCATGGAATATTACTTGGCTTTAAAAAAGAATGAAATTATGGCATTGGCTGATAAATGGATGGAACTGAAGATTATAATGCTAAGTGAAATAAGCCAGTCCCAAAAAACCGAAGGCTAAATGTTCTCTCTGATATGTGGATGCAAACTCACAATAAACAGAGGCAGAGGGGAGGGAAGAATAAATATTCACTGGAGTAGACGAAGAGTAATGAAGGGAAGAAATGGAAATGGAAATGAGAATAGATAAGACAGTAGAATAAATCAGATATAACATTTCTATACTTTTATTGCTTTTATATAAACACATGGCCAGTGTAACTCCACATCATATAAAACTACAAAAATATAAGTTATAATCTATGTATGTATGAGGTCAAAGCATTTTACTGTCATGTATAATTAAAAAAAACAAATAAAAAATTTTAAAAAAGAAAGTGCTGATTCTAGCTCTAGTATTACTTGAGAAGATGCCTATTAACATTAATTTTTAATTTTAACGTTTTTTGATATATGAAATAATTAAAATGCAGAATTTCTCCCATTTTATTAATAACAAATTCTAAATGTGTTACCAACTTATCTTTCTGAAATACTTTATTATTAATAACTTTATGGTATTATATATTATGTAGCATAAATTCACACACCTATTGGTATCATATTTTATAGATGTATATAAGCATGCCAAAATGGTGTACATATGAAATATACATTTCCATATATAATATTTATATTTCTATTTATAAGGATTAATTCTCATTATGTGTAACATGATTGATACAGCTAGTTGCAAAATACTTCAATTTACTTGTTTAAAAAGACTGTATCCCACTCATACATTGTTTGTGGTATTGAAAACTAGTACAACCACTTTGGAAAGCAGTGTGGAGACTGAAAGACTAGAACTGGAGCCACCATATGACCTAGCTATCCCACTACTTGGAATTTAATCAAAAGAACTAAAATCAGCATACTATAGTGATATATGAACATCAGTTTTTATAGCAGCACAATTCACAACAATCAAGTTATGGAACCAGCCCATGTCCTTCAATACAGAATTGAATAAAAAAATATATATAGTATATATTACACAATGGTGCTTTACTCAGCCATAAAGAAGAATAAACTTACTTCATTTTCCGGTAAATTGATGGGATTGGAGAGCATCATGCAGAGTGAAATAAGTCTGTCTCAGAAAGTCAAGGGTCAAATGTTTACTCCCATGTACAGAAACTAGACCAAAACAACTAAAGAGTAGGGGGGAAGCATGCTGTGAGAATAGAAGGGAAATCGTGGAGTAAAAGAAGGCGATAGAAGGGGAGAGAGGACAGGGAAGAGAGGGGCTATGGAATGAAAGTGATAGAAGCACGCTACATTCATATGTGAATGCATGTAGCGTAGTTACAGTTCTCCCACAGTGAATGCCACCTTTATGTATACCTATGAAGCACCAATTTATAAAAATAATACGTAAATAGAAGGAAGACCAGTAGATCAGAGGAAATGGAACAAGGGAAGGGAAGAGTGTAGGGAAAGAGAAAGAACAAGGGCCAAAATGAAGCAAATTATAGTCCATCTATGTATGATCTGTCAAAATGAAACCCACTATAATTCATAACTATAAGGCACTAATAAAATATTTTAAAAGGAAAACTATACTTTGTAATGTTATCATTAATATATTATAATTGAAACTACATGTCAGTGCTTCAGCAAAGCTCAGTGAACTTGTCCATATCTACTTTGAGTGAAGCTCACCATGAGAAAAATGCCATGTTCCTTGAGTCTCTGTGTTTTCTTGATAATATTAACTAGATTCTATTATGGATGTGCTCTGATGGCAAGGAAAAGAAATCCCCTCTAATGTAGGAGTTCATTGCTGAAATACACTAGGGATGTGAAGCAGCATGTGGAACGGACTGTGGCCTTGCGTCCTAGTCACCTGCAAGGTCATGGAGGGCTTGGAGCAGGATCCCAGCATTTCCGCAGAAGTGGGCTTTCACAGAACCGTATTCCGTAGGGCTGAGAACTGCAGGCCTTTCTCACCAGAAGAAGGTTCCCGGATATGGGAGAGCAGCCTAGGCCTGTGGTGGGGGACAAACCTGAAGGTGCCACAGAACAGGAGCCTCTTACCTACCATTTTGGACTCATGTCCATTTCTGCATAACAGCACGGCCACGCCAGTGTGCTAGCTGAATGGGGGCCTTCTACCCTGCACCTGTCCCTACAGTGCTGCTTTTCTCTGTTCCTCTTCTCCCTTTGTCTACAGATGATGACACTTCAGAAAGATTTTCCTACTTTAGGATGGTTGTATGCATAGTTCCCATCCCCTCAGGGTTCTTATGGATCTTCTTACACCCTTTCTATGTGTTCCTGTATGTTCTAAAGTCCAAGATCCTGGAAAGAGAGGATTAGATCGTCCTAAGTGGTCACAACCAATAGAGAGTATTTATTTTCTCAACAGTTTCATGCCACCGCATTTCTGCTAAAGATGACAGCTCTTTGCTTCAGGACCAGTCCCTTACTCAGCCATGGTGACCAAGGTGGTGTCAGTCAGCTTTCCATACTGTGACAGAATACCTGTTTTTCAGTCCATGGTCAGTAGGCTTTTGAGCCCTGGCTCCTGGGCCTGTGGAGAGGCACATGATGATGGGGAGCCTGTGGTGGAGAAAACTGCTCATCTCATGGCACATGGGAAGCAAATGAAGAGAGGAATACACTGATCTCCCAATATCCCCTTCAACGGCAGGTCCCTGAAGACCTATGTTTCTTCCAGTGCCTCACCTTCTAACGGTTCCCCTACCTTCCAGTGGCACCAAACTAGGTCATCCAGCCTTTAGCACATGGGTCTTTGGGTGACACTTGTCACTATAGAAGGCAGCAAGGGCACATCATTTAAAGAAAAGCATCCTATGCAAATAACCTCTGGTGGCTTCTCTTTTTAGCAGGGAGTAGCACTCAGGGGCCAAGGATCAGCGATTGCTCTCCAGAACAAACATGTTCTATGGGCCTATATGGCCTATTAATCTTGTATGTGTTACTATATTATTTATGCTAAAAACCTTGTTTAAGGAATCAGCTAGAAAAATAAATGGCATTCAGAGGTTTAGCAAAAAGCATTCATTATTATTTTTTAATTTCCTTTTCTTGAATTGTGTCTTCAACTATGCCCATGCAAAAATGACTTTGCAGAGAGAAGGAAAAAAAAAAATCAAGAATGTGACCTTCATAATGCTAGCTTGAAATTCTGTTAGCCATTTTTACATTAATTACTCACTTGGGAACAAACTGAAAAAAATAATTTACTGTGAATATGACCCATCTTTATTGCTTTTTGTACAATAAAGCCAGATTAATCTTTGTCTACAGTATCCAACATTATTGGAAAGCTAACAGACAAAAAGGCATTAAAACAAACCCCAAAGGGTCATTGAAATAGATTTATAGTTTATAGCTTCATGCCTACATTTTCAGACTGTCACTAATGGGGCAATTACACTCTAATGACCTTTCACTAAGTGGAAGCCAAAAATATGATTCAGTTTTGTATAAATTAAAACAAATGAAATGGCTTTCAATTTAGCACTGTTGACATCTTCCTTCACAGAATCATTTTTATAGTAAAAATATTGGGATCATTTGAAGGAAAAAGTATATTCAAACAATTTATCACCTGTCAGATTGCAAGTCATAAATTTCAAGTAGAGATCCATGTAAGACTCACTTTTAAAAAGTTAATTCTATCTCAAAGATGAGTGTTATGACATTCATTGTCTTTTATTAAATGGCAGTTTATGTCTAAAGGCAAACTTATTTAAATTTAATTTACTCAAATATGTATGTATATTTCTATAAATATAAATACATGTATATATCCTTCTTTAAAAAATATCTTTATATTCTTGTCTTAACCTTGCCTATGAATATCTGTGTTAGGTTTCTATAACCTGGATTACTAGATATGATCTGTGATCTCAACATGTGATGCTTTGACATTTTACAGGAAGATATTTTCATAATTCCAGGAACCCAGTGGCATCTGAGTAATATGTACAGTACAATAAGAGCTTTCAATTCTTCACTAAATTTCAATTACATCTATAGAGGTAAGACTTTTACATTGTATCTTATGCTGATCTATTTATTTAAGTGTTCATTATGACACGTTCTCTTGCGGTTCCCTAGCTTCTGAGCCAATGGTTCTTCTGGCATCCCCATGACAGGCTCCTCCCATCCCAAATCTTGATTCTGAGTTCTGGATCACAGCTCATATTCCCTGGTTCCCAGTTATTTGTTTCTCATTCTCATGGAAAAAGAATTGTAATTATCCAAGAAAATTTTAACAGAGTATCTTTGTGAATTTCCTTGTCTCTTTTCTCTTTGGAAAAATTTAATAGCGTGGATATGTATTCTTTCATCTAAGTTTCTGGATATCTACCTAATAATTATTATACTATAATATTCATATACTATAATATACTATACACATCTTTGTAAGCTTAATTTTGGAGTTGGGATCACTTCCAGTAAAAAAAAAAAAAAATGTTTGCTTAGCAAGAAGATTTATTCTCTTCTGTATTGGTGTAGTCTGATAGGGTTAGAAAAGAAAAAAAGGACAGAATGCAAGTTGCCCAGTAAAAATTGCCACCAATATTTTAAATAATGTATTATATAATATTTGATACATATGTGCACATTGAGACATCACGATCATCTTTATCCCGAATGCAAAAATCATCTCAATTCACTGTTTTAGCAGGATACTTAGAAAAAATTTTGGTAAACATGACAATGGCTTTGACAAAGCAAAGTGAAAGTGATGTATAATCAGACAAAGACTGAGCAACAAAAAGAGTAAGAGCTGTTAGAAAGAAAACTGAAGGAACCCCCTGCTTGACCCATGGCCATTTGTCAGAATTCTACCATCTGTGAACACATGTGTTGGGTATGCCACAACAAGGAAGACAGGGTGCATCAAGACCAGTGACCCACAGATATCTTGAGAAACATTCTTTCACAAAGGGAAAGAAAACAAACCAGGACATTTTCTGTCATGAGAATTTTTGTGCTTTGTGGTGTCTCAATAAGAAAATAATTAAGGAATTCCCTAGTGACCCAAATTAGAAAGAAGAGGTTATAAAATATCAATCTTCAATGTAAAAGAGAGAAGCCAGGCAGGTAAAGGGGGAAAAGCACTGTCTAGGCTTTGTCCTGCCATTTCAAAGCTGAGAGGGGGCGTAGCTGAGGGAGGGACGCAAGTGTCTCTCATTTTCCAGACAGGATGTTCCAGGAAAGATGTTTGGACAGAAAATGATGGAATCTTCTATTTAAGTTGTTTGTATTGACCTTTATTAAATTATGACTAATCACATCAAAGGTAATGTAGATGCTATAGAAAATTCCCTCCAATGGGTATATGCAACTTAAGAATTCTCATCTTTTCTTTGATTCCCCCTAAAATATATCACCTAATAATTAACCTTATGATTTGTCAAAGAGGATTTGAGTCTTTCTCTATTTTACCCCAGATTGCTGTATATACATATACACTTGTGTATTCAGCTCTGTGTACTATTAAAATGCATGGAGTAATTTAAGAAAAAAAGAAGGTAGAATTTGAACTCTGAAAAATGTTACATGTTTTTATTTATATGAGTGTGCATTATCTATACATTTCTGTAGTGTGTATGTTTATACTATATTTATTTTGCAGTATTTATAAGTATTTCAAAAGACAAAATTCCCTTGTTTATCACCTTTGCAGAATTATTCTTATTCTCTCCTTCTGTGATACAGGGATTGACCCTTATCAATGCTTCACTCTCTCTTGATTCCCCATGCAACCCATCTTTCCTGTGACCTCCTCCTATTTTTTTTCCTTCATTGTCAATATCCCTTTCTATTGAATCCTTCCTATGAACATTTAATCCAGTTTTAGTAACTCTAAATAGATTTGTTTTGCATCCAATCCAAGTACCCTAAAACTGCCATCATGCCTGCCCAACCCTTTCCTTTGCAATTTTTTATTTCTGTTCTTCCTGACTTCCCACATGTAATCCTCAATCTCTCATTCCAATTCTTAATCTCATAGAGACACTGAAACTGCCTTATCTATATTAATTACAACCATGTTAATGAATTCAATATGTAACTTCTAGGTTTCCTATTTTTGAATCCTCAGGATCATGCTACACAATTAATAGTGAATTTCTAAAATACTATTTCTTGGACTCTGTATCACTACATTTGTGTATTTTCTAATTCTATCAACCATCTTAGTTTTTTCTGACTTGTTCCATCTGACAATAAGTGATGCAGTTTTTCATAACTAGACTTTCAGTTTTCTTCTAATGCTTAGCTTTTTCTGAATTTGATGAAATGTTACCTTTATTCCAGCTAATATTTCCATATTTAACCACAAAATGGCATTATTATTTCTGTATCTCAAAGAAAACTCAAAGCTGACCTGTCAGAATTCCGGATTGTGTTTTGACATTTGTTTCAGTTTTTTTTTTTTTTTTTTCCCAGTAGAATACTCCTCCAAGGTGTTAATGTTCCCCAGATGGGTCATCTTTCCTCACACATGGCTCACCCACCACTACAGATCCCGCAAAGATCGATACATAAAACCAGCAAAAAATATCTGTACAATTAAGATTCACCAAACTCTTCATGATCCTCTGTTGCTACTGCTTTTCCATAATTATGTCGACACTTGACCACAGATGGAGTTGAGTAACTCAAACCATGCAAATTCTGAATAAGCCAGCTGCTGGATATACTTGTGGGACCTATACGCATCTAACTGAATAACTTTCTAAGATTTCTTATGTAAAGCTATTTAAAAAAATAGTGAAGTCAGATGGGGGATCTATGGCAAAGACGGGATAGAATATATTAGACATGCAATATTGTAGGTTATTGTAAAACGCATGTTAAAAAAAATCTTCCCACCCAAATATCTCTAAGTATATTGTTATAAAGTCTAAATGAAAAAGAATAAATGAAATATTATATTATATTATATTATATTAAGCCTATGCTTTATGTCCTTTTCTGTAATCAAAGGTACTATCATTAACAAAGTATTCCTTCAATTATTTATCTTAATATTAATCAATATTATTATCCATTGCTCCTATATACAGAATATAGGGAGACTCAGACCATGAAGCTGTCAAACAAAATTTTTTTCTCCTCTTAGATATTCTACTTTTGGATTCAAATGTGCTATATTCAATATTAGTACTCAATACATGTGAAACTGAGGTAATTTTACAGTTAAAATCTGACGGTGTGAAAAAATTATGATTTAGGAAAATGTGTATATATACACACACACATACACACATACATGCATATGCTGACTGTAAAAAATATGTATATATTACTCATATATATACATATACGGTCCACATATAGCAAGAATTGTCTCCTTAATAACCATAATTCATATTTTAGGTAATTGACAATAAATTAAATAAAATTTTATGGGATAGCAAGTTCCCATCTATTATAACATGGAATATATATTTTATATTAGGAAACGTGAAGGATGCTGCAATATTAGCATTCCAAATTCCATTGCTTCGTTCGTTCTTTAATCAACAGTGCACACAGTTCTTAAGTTCCTTCTATATCAAGAAGTCTGAGAACACAGTGAGCCAAGAGTCTGCCTTCAGATCTTTACCTTCTAAAGTAATTTTACAGTATATACAATGAGCCTGAATAGTGGCCACTATTAATTCCATCCTTTGCAATAAATCCTGTATTGGAACATGGAAAATGATGAAAATATGTCATTACAGCATTATGTGGCAGAATAATTTAAAATAAAAGAAATTAAACTGTTTTAAAAAGATAATTAAGAACACTTAGTCAAATATCTTTCCAAAATAACCACATCAATTAGTAAGACTTCAGGTCAAATTGAAAACACAGTGAGGATTTTTATATAGGAATTACGATGTTTATGTACAGTTAAGAATGTGCTTACAGGGAGCTGGGGTTGTGGCTCAGTGGTACAGCACTTGCCTTGCATGTGTGAGGCACTGAGTTTGATCCTCAGCATCACATAAAAATAAATAAATAAAGGTATTGTGCCCATCTACAACTAAACAAAAAGTTTAAAAAAGAATGTGTTTACAAAATAAATATATATTCAATGCAGAATTAACACATAAAATAAAAATTATAACAAAGGATAGGAGGAAACAAGAGGATACCTTCAGATATTAGAAGTAGGTGATTCATTTATAAAATTTCCTATATTAAAATAAAGCAAGGTAATATTCCAGGATTCCTGTCATCTGACCATAACATATTTTGCTTTTCTTTTCTATTAAAATACAATGCACTATCTCTGCTTTAAATATTCAGTAGTTTTTTCATTTAATAAAGTCTCATTTGGGATTATACAGTAATAATGAAGCCAAAATAAAAATTTAATTTTTGCATTGTAAATTTTTGGTAGGCTAAATTTTAGGTACACTGAAATTTACGATGAAAAAATAAATATGGATATTTTAATATGGTTTTTGTTTTTAAGAAAAAAATGAGTTTATAAAAAACAAATAAATTTCAATCCATCCTCAGAGCAATGGTTTTTTAATCTATTTCATCAAAGGCTTTTATTGTAAATATAATTGTTTATTGTATACTTAGTTTCAAAGAATGTTGAAGAATTTTACAAGAACAGCATGAAAGGTAATTTTTTGAGTAAACATTTCTGGGGAAGAAAAAAGGATGACACACTGATTACCATAAATTTTGTAAATTGTTGTAATTCTATATTTCTTTATTTGTATCATTTTTTTTTTGTATCTGCTTATACCAATTCTTAAGCAGCAAAAGAATTTTCATCTTCGGGAATACAAAGTCAATAGAACTATGTGAGAACTATTTTATGGTTATCTTTTTATATTTTATTCAAAAGGCCTAGTTCTCCTTTTATAAATAATTATCAAAAATGTGTGAGGCATCATTTTTATAACATTTTCCTCACGGTATACTGCAAAACCATATTAAACAGTACTTTAACTGATAAACGTTTCTAAACTGGAATGGGCTGGATGCATCCTTGACCTTGTAGTTTTTTGATTCCCTCAGTTTGAAATATTACGTTACTCCTTAGGGTGCATTGCAGCAAGGTCCTGGGATCCAGCGAGGACCTGCCAGTACCACTCAGTGGCTCTTCACCAGGGGATTCTGCTGTGGGTTCTGTGCCCTGTTTGCACTAACTGGCTTTTTAGACAATCCCTTATTTTCATATACTATTCCTACTTTTCTGTAAAGTTGTAGTAACTACAATCCTTTGGAGGCTTTCTCTTGTTTTTGCTGGGACAATAATATAGTTGTCTAGACCCCTACCTGATAAATTGATGAGTGACCATGTTTCAGAATCATATAATAACTCACTTTATTAATCAGAAAATGTGATTGCAAAATAAATTGCAGAAAGCATTGAAGCACTGTCTTTACAGTAAACATAGGTAAATTTGGGCGGGAGGTACCAGAGATTTAACCCAATGGCACTCAGCCACTGAATCACATCCCTGGACCTATGTATTTTTTGTTATTTTGAGTCAGGGTCTCACTAAGTTGCTTAGAACCTATGTTTCTGAGGTTGGCTTCAAATTAGCAATTCTCTTGCTTCAAACTCCCCAGCCACTGGCATTATAGGTGCATACACCACCACCACACAGAACCCAAGGCCTTCTGCATGCTGCTAAGCTACATCCCTCATCGCAGGGTAGGTAAATTTTTTTGAGTGGTTCAATTTATAAATTGTTGCAGAGTTACATAATTACAAATGAGCTGATTCAGTAGATTTTGTCTTTTTAAAATATTTGTTTGCATTCTAATGTTTCAAAAAGCATTCAAAATTAGAGGTTTGGTTATTAAAGTAATCACTAAAATAATAGTTTGTCCCCAAGGACAAACCAACCTGAAGGAATGATTCCATAAATGCCAACATAGTGAAATAATGACAAGTTCTGTGTTTGTAACTTGTAACACAAGTTTTGTGTTTCCTCAGGCTTTATGGTCAGCAAAAATTAATATTCCATGTTAATCAACATTAACAATATTCTGAACTTTAATTAAATATGTAAAAATATGTACTGAAGTCTAGTTATTGAGACTAATAAAATCAAATGCAATAAAGTTTCAGAAGGAAGCACAGGTCAAAGTTTTTCCATTTTTTTATAAATAAGATAGCTCAGGCACATTTGAACTTAAATGATTCCTTTGATTTATTTTTAAATGTATATCAAATGAACCAGTTGTAAGACAATTCCAGAGCTGTCTACCACCTTGAAAATATAAGCTAAATTTATGACTTTGAAATGTTACAAAATAAATCAATAATTTATGAAACAAATATAGTTAATATAATCTAGAATATAATTTATGTAATATAGTTATAGTAAATTTACCTTCTTGCATTAGTTACAAAATTAGTACTACACATTGCAATGGTTTTAAAATAAAATGTCTTAAACTGAAAATTAAAAATTAAAACACAGACAAAAAAAGCAACAAAAGAAAAATTAAATCTATGAGGGCAGATATGTCATCTTATTTTTCCATTATGGATTGTAAAGGAAAGCATATTCATCCATAGGATATACTCATGTTTACAGAACAAAATAATCCATCATTTTAACACAACCCAAATATTTACTATTATTTAAATAGAACTATTTTTATTATGTTCCTACTTAGAAATAACAACAAACTAATTTTAAAAGTGATAAGAACTCAGTTTAAATTTTTGTCAAATAAGCACTTTTTCCATTTTTTTTCAACTGGTTCTTGGAATTGGATTTGTTATTTAATAGCAGTTATGCAAGTATAAGCCTCACATTTCAATTTTAAGTTTGTTAACTAAACACATCAAGAACAATTTATAGAAATAATAACTAAACTAATAAATGAGAAGATGTCAGTGTGTGTGTTAATATCAGCCTGAAGCATAAAACGAATGCACACTCAAAGCTTTCTACTTTTGTAATTAGCCCATTATGTAACTGTTAGCCATGGAGTTTTATGAAGTTTACCACTGAATATGCACTCTTCACTATCGTGGGGTGAGCAGCACCTTGCCAGGGAACTCTTGCCTGCTTGTAGGGATAAGCATCTTAAGAAATTAAAGTTTAGAATAATTTGTGAAGAACAGAAGACAGAAAGGTAGTTTCAAAAGATGGATCCCCTGCTAGGTCTAGTTCACACAGGAGCAGGAGCTAGACATTAGAAAATGGCTCCTGCAGTTTATTTAAGGGGGTGCATCAAAGGCAGGGATAAGGTTTCAAGGGCTGAGTCTCCTTCCATTGGTTGTCTTGCAGTCAGCGGGCTGATTGGCATCTTGGCAGGCCACACCTATCTCAGAGGGGCTGAGCTGCTGCAGCAGGTCAGCCCATCCCTGGTGCTGTGCCGGATCTTTGGCAGAGCTGTGGGGGAAGCACACCTGCATCAGGTGGTCTATCCCTGTGGGAGTGCCACAAGGCCAGACCTCTCTCCTCACTGGCTGCAATACGGATAGTCCACGTACAGCCCATGGATGTCTCTGCACACATCACCTCATTTTTCATTCATGTGTTCATATGTCCTTAAAGTAGCATTAAATTTTTATGTTTGTGCTAAATAGAATAGTCACAACTTTGAAATGGTTCGATTTTATTTGATATGCCAAGATTTAGGGAAAATTGTCATAAGAATTTTTGTTCTACAATTCAATCACTCTGATAATTTTTATTTTCTATTTTTTAAATTATGAATTCAAGTACTCCCCAGAGTGAAAGCTCAAAATTCCATTTCTGATTCATTTTTATTTCAAAAAATTTTAGTCAGAAAAATATAGTGAGTAGAGCAAGATTCAGATAGCAACATGTATATAGGTTTTACAAGGAGAGTACAATGTCCTGCTTCACTTCCATTGTGATTCTTGATAAGAACACTGTCATTTATGCCTACAAGCAATATAGATAGACCTCCCTCAAATACATATCTGTTCTCTTTATTCAAATAATAACTTTATCCATTGTTATAGTTTTCTGGACTATTCATCATAATTCAGCAGTATGGCAATTTACATGCTTTTTTTGATACCAGGGATTGAACTCAGGGACACTAGACCACTGAGCCATATTCCTGACCCTATTTTGTGTTTTTATGTAGAGACAGGGTCTCACTGAGTTGCTTAGCACCTCGCTGTTGCTGAGGCTGGCTTTGAACTCACGATTCTCCTGTCTCAGACTCCCAAACTGCTGGGATTACAGGCGTGCATCACTGCGCCCAGCTTACATGCTATTTTTAAAATTAATATTTGTTTTGCAAACCATCTAATCATTAGGAAATGATTTACATTTATTACTGCAGTATTGATATTTTACAACTCTTAAGTCTTAACATTATACAAAATCTCAAATACTAAATTGGGAATTCTGTTTCATTTAGAAAACATCTTTAAAAATTAGTTATGTTCATAGGAAACTCCACTATTCACAGAACTTCTTCAAAGTAAAAATCATCTTCTCTACAGGCATAATGCTATTTATTTATGTTCAATTCCTAACTATAACATTGGTAAGTCAACACCTTTGATTATTTAATTACACACACACACACACACACACACACACACACATGCTTACATAAACACATGCTTAGGTGGATGAGTTGATGGATGGACAGATATAGAAATAGGTTCTGAGGAGTAGAATCTTGCTGAGGACTTTTAAAAATTCAACATTCACTGTGTTGTTGCATTCTGTATTCTCCTTTTAGCCATATGCACACACACCATTCCAAATAAATACATAAGAGAAGCAGTCTGTTGTATCTCCTTATGAAATTATTCTGATGAGTGGTAACTAAAGGCAGACATTGTTATGATTTTTAGCATGAGTGGACATGCTATTTTGTCATTACCTGTAGTCATTTGCTCTTGTGTACTTTCCAACACATGCCCAGTATCTGAAGAAAAAGATTCAGTAGTTAAAGCAAAACAAACATTTGTTTAGGGTGCTTGCTTAGTTATCAAGGGGTTTTTAAATCATATGAAAGCCCTAACCCAAAACCAGAGATAATAGGATCATGTATATTGATTAGTTAAGGAATATATGGAATGTTAAAATCTTAAAAGAAAATGTTAAAAATCATTGCTTATAAGAACTACTAGTAAGCCAGGAGTGGTGGTACACATCTATAATCCCAGCTACTTTGAAGGCTGAGGCAGAAGCATCCCAAGTTCAAGGCCACTAATATACAACACATTTTTTACTTAGAGTTAAAAAGGGTATTATTTGTGCAATTATTCATTTTTACAATTTTCACACTTTAAAAATTACTAAATCCTAGACATCAAAGGCATTTCATTCACCATGCTCCTGTGAGCATCCTCTGTCTGTGTATGCATGTGACCGTGCCCTGAGAGGCAGCTTCTGAGGTCAGTTTTCTATATTTGAGAAATCATCATAATATTTTAATTAAAATGGAATATTTAAAAGATTTAGATATAAGAACTTCATGGTAAATTTTGTGATTTGTGAATTTAAATACATGTGACATTTAATTAACTATAAGCTGAGTTTGAGGTCAGAGTTAAATTAGGTAACAAAAGTATAGAAGAAACCTCAGAGAATCATTTAATTAAAAACCAATCATTTTCCTCAAGGGAACCCTTATTCTTTCAATAAGTATCATCATATAGACAATGTATACTTTATTTTATATATTCTAATATTAACTAAAATAAAAGAGAAATATGTGACACAGTCTAGGTTTTCAGTACACATATTAATTTTGGTTAGAAGAAATTTGAAACTGGGGGCAACTGCATTGAGCAAATATTGATGGAACATGTTATTTATATCTTGTATTGATTCTTCTAAGACACATGTGGAATGAAAGTATAACACATTCTCTGCTAAATAGAAGTAGTTTCACTCCTGTAATCCCAGCACTTTAGGAGGCTGAGACAGGAGAATCGCGAGTTCAAAGCCAGCCTCAGCAATTGTGAGGCGCTAAGCAACTCAATGAGACCCTGTCTCTAAATAAAACAAAAAATAGGGCTGGGGATGTGGCTCAGTGGTCAAGTACCCCTGAGTTCGATCCCCGGGATCTAAATAAATAAATAAGTAGAAGTTATTTAACCAAAGGCTAATGAGATTTACAAGGATTTTAATTGCAAAATTACCCATGTTTTAATGAATATTAATTCATTGTAGACAGAAATTGCTAACAGAAAGTAAAATTCTAAGTCAATATTTATGTCATGTAAAAATATTGAAAATCTATCTATATATACTTATAATAACACATTAAACTGAAATGAATTGCTAGAACTCTCTTTTGTTATTGCGAGCATGCTCAATAATTGCTATTAGAAGATCCTGCTATGTTATCCTGAGATATTATTCACCGTGTTTTATTTTCTGTGATCTATTTTAATTTTAATTTGGAGAAACCGAATCAAGTATTTTCCCTATATGAACAGTCTACTTATATCAGACAACATTTCTCCCTCTGAAATTTACTGTCCTCCGGAAGGCTGCAAATAAAACTTTAAACTTAAAATGGAGTTTATGTAGGAAGGTCGATCTTTATTGATTCACCCTGATCTTCCAGACAGTCCACTTATTTACCAAATAGGCTTCCTAAATTAGTAAAGGTGGGACTTAAGCATTCTTAGCATTATCTGTAATGTATTCTTTAAATAAAAAAGAGTGTAACATGTTACAGGGAAAAATCAATCTGTATTTTATTATTCTTAACTAATTAAATGTAATCTGGAAATTTCCCTGTCAGTCATCTTCCTGATCATAGCCAGCAAAGATCTATAGACTCTGAATTTAAATTTCTGTATGTTTTCTTCTAGAGTGGAGTTAAGGTAAAAAATCTAAAGTACCTAGCATCAACAGTCATTTTCTTCTCTGAATACAATTCTGTTCCCTGAGGCCTCTTCTTCATCCCCAGTATCAAGTAGTATTTAGCATGAGAATTACTTTTTCCTACATATCTATTTTGAGTTTACTGTAATAAATACAGGCATCAAATTCTGGGAATAACATCTGACTTATGTAGTTACTTTAAAATATGTTCATGAGGACCCTCTATGGAATTCATGATAATGTGTCATTCTTCTATTGCTATTGGGATTTTCTGTTATGCTTAGATAAAGCATAAATTCTCTGCTTACTCTATTCATCAGTTTACTTAAAATAATGTTGTTTTCTTCACAAATTGTATTTCAAACAGAAAGTCAAAGCCTAGTTATTGAGGCTTGAAGAGCTTAAGGATTACTGTGTGAGACAGGGAACACCGCTATGGGTCTGTTCAAAAAATGACTCATGGAATCAGCCTGAAAGCTGGAAAGGCGCTTGTTTGCAAAATGATTACATATTCCAAGCTGACTCATTTAGGTCAAGATAGAGCTCTGCTTTTTCGTGTGTTTAGGAGCTCTGGAACAACTAGAGAAGAATTCTGCCAGTTACCAAGGGGTACAGAGCGTCTACAGAGTGAAAAATTATTTCATACCTGAAAAATTTGCCGTGAAAATTGGAGCAGTCTTTGGGGAATCCCACGGCGCAGAACTCACTAGAAACAAGTTGTTCAAGATGTAAACCTTTCACTGGGTTTATGAAAGTGTGGTCAGAGTTTATTTTCCTGAGGGATGAAATGTTCCCTCCATCCGGCAGTAATGGCAATTTCAGATAATTTATATGACTACCACTTACAGGAAGCAGCCAATGTATTTTGACACTGGGACTTTGTAAGATGGAGATATTTGAAAATACTTGGAGCAGAATGTAAAAACGGGAAAATAAATGATGAGCCTTCTGAAGACAATTTGAGACATATCATTTTTCCGTTTCTTTCCTCCTCAAGAATAAGAATTTTGTTTTGCAAAAAGCTTACTAATAACTGTGAAACTGAAGAAATGGAGCATACTTTTGAGAAGTCACAGAACATGATTTCACTATTACTATTGAACTTGAAATAAGTAGACAACAAGGATTAGTTACCAGACCAGAAATGAGGAACGAGAAAGGACAATTGGTTGGTCTTGCAGACACCATAACGGATACAAATAAAAGTCCTGGTGTCAGGAATTCTACTTGCAAATTCAATTTGATATTCAGTGTATTTGTGTGCCTGAATAAAATGTTTCAATATGCAGCATAATCCAAGTTTCTCTAGGCATGGGCTTCACATTTCCATGTTTGAAGTGGTGCATCTTGTGTTTAAATTCTGGTGAATGTGAGCACATTCTGAGAGTGAGAATAGCTGAAAAGACATTTTAAAAAGGGTCAGTGATAAAATTTATATGGCTGGAAAATTTTGTCTCAGGAATATTTTCTGAAGAGGAGATTATTTTTATGTTCCTTATTTTGCACCAAGAAAACCTAATGACTCGTGATATAAAATAGCAATTTCTAATTAACAGAATTCTCTGCTTTAAGTCCAGACCATACCATTAGCACAGTTTTCTTCCTAATACTGTCATCAATTTCTTCATCATGTGAAGATTAAACCTTGATATTATTTTTAAATTACCTATTGCCAAAACATTTTCTTAACATTTCATTTTTTTTTTTTTTGGTGATCTTAATAGTATCTCTTTTTCTTGGGAGTATCTTATTTTATCTACGAAAGGAAAGTCATTGCTTTCAAATTTCTCCAAATTTTCATGTCTAGATTATGGATAACAAAAGTTTCAAAATTCTAAAACTAATTCTATTTACAATGTGATAATGCACACAATGGATTATACTCATGTGCTGTCATACATTTATAAGACAAAGTCAAAAGTTATGTTTGATGATGGTTTAAAATTTTATCATGGACTCAATTACATATGCTTAGGTAAATTATTCAGTAGTTTCTAGATTCCAAACAGTTTTTTGTTTGTGCATGTATTGGTTTATCTGTGTATTCTGTTCAAGTGAAAATATTATAAACAGAATAAGTCCACTCTCATAAACACTGTAATGAAGTTAAGAATAATTCTTAAGTAATTAATTTGAAAATGAATTTTGTTAATTACTGTGATTAGAGTATATATGTCAATATTAGCTTCAAAATATTTTTTTGCCTTTTTTCTTAAAAATAATGAGAAGTGAACACAGCAAGTATTATCCAATCTTGAGAAATTTTCATAATCACTATGGGATTTTTTCTATAAAATATTTTGAAAATAACCAAGTATTAAGGGCATTTAGAGTTTTTAACCAACTGCAGTAATTATCATCCCTAATGCTATAAAATTTCTTTTTCAAACTCAACTAAAAGTGACAAAATTCCTCATAGAAGAATCAAGTATACAGAAAAATGTATTACATGTAGACTATCTGATCCAGTAACATAGATACCATATCTACATTCATACTGCATGTATTAAGTATTTTCTAAATCTCTTGAAGAGATTAATTTAGAATCTCTGCCTCTCTTTAAATAATCTGAAATTGAGAAGTTATATTTTTTCTATGAAGTTTGATAAAGATAAAATATTTTCTTATGGAAGCTAATTTTTAAAACACAGTTCTTAAATTTATCATTCTCTTCAGCTATTGAGTATGGCAAACATTAAAATTCATAGTCACATAAACTTTAAGTCTGTTTTAAAATAGATTAAATAATTTTGCCTCTTAGGTTATCACCATGAAACCACGACTGAAAAGTGATATAATTAAGTTAGAAAAATTTTAACCATCAAAGTTTCCTCTAAAAATTTTGAGTGATCATCCTGTCTCTTCTCTGAGATCTTGGAGAAATTCCTTTAATGGTGGCTCATTAGATTTTCTCTCAAAGAAATGTACTCATTTCAACTAAGTACATGGGAACAAGGGATAGCTGGTCGTGATCCCTGAATGCAGCAAGCAGAAAGTGAGAGGATGACAGGAAGAGGGGCGGCTAGTAAAGGGAGGTCACTGAACTGGTTATTATTGAGCAACTGTTCCTCAATGTGATGAATTGTATTCCAAATTAACGTCAGAATTGTTTTTCCAAAACACTGAAGGCAGAAAATTTATGCACATCGTCTTGTCTTTTACTGTTTGGAAGTCACCTACCTTGTCATCGTCTGTGGGTGCTGGGTTCGTTGTCTCCATTCAGGAAAGAATTGAAGAACAGGACACAGAGCTGGCAAGCAAGAAGTAGGTTTATTGCAAAAGTAACAGAGAGACAGAGACACATTTCTCCGATGAGAAGGAGCCCCAGAGCTGGGAATCCAGTGGAGGAGTTTGGGCCTATTATTTTTTTTTTTTTAATTTTTTTTAGTTGTTGATTGACCTTTATTTATTCATTTATTTATATGCGGTGCTGAGGATTGAACCCAGTGCCTCCCACACGTGAGGCAAGCACTCTACCACTGAGCCACAGTCTCAGCCCCTGGGCCTATTCTTTTTATGGTCTCTGGAATCTCTTCCTTTCCTTTTCTCCTCCCCTGACCATGTACTCCTCACTGTTATTGATTGGTGCCCCCTCTGTCCACGTATCTGTTTTAGTTTTTCTATGGGATCCTCTGCTTAGGAGCTTGAGTATGAAGTGTGTCTGCCTGATTGGGTCCCTGCTTGTGACCATGAGCCCTTTCTTCAGGAAATTGAACTCATCAGAAGACCGTCCTTTATTCTGGCCCTGCCCCTGACCTCTGCACGTGCCACCTTGCCCTGGCTGCCTAAGCCCTTCTATATATCCTTCAACCTCAAGGATATTTACTCTTTGCACATAAAAAACATTGAGAAAGCTACTTGGGCAGCAAAACTTAGAGGTCCAGGAGATGCATGACATGAGAAGCATCTGTGTGTCCAGGGACTGCCTGCACAGCTGTCCCTGAAATCCACATTGGACCAAAGGAATATGAAGCTAGACACAAAAGGAGTCTGTTACTGTTACTAGTAGGCCTGAAGTATAGAAAAGATCACTCAGAGAAATAGCAGTACCAGCATTGTAGGTTTCAACACATACTTCCCGGGAAATATATGTTTTTTTTTAAGTTTATATTTCCTTATTAGAAAAAAATGCTCTACATATTATTTTTATTTCACTTTTTTAAAGTTGTGCAATATTTATTGTAAGCTTTAGTATGGGTTTTCTTTATTTTAGTTATCTTTAATTTTTAGCATGAATTTTTCACTAGAGTTTTTTTAGTAAATCCAGAAGTTTTCTTCTTCTCATGATATTAAGAATCTTACCATTACAATTGCCCATAGAACACTGTTACTCTTTTTGTTATTGCATGATTCAATTTTATAATTTTAATAGCAGTATAATCCTATTAGTCATTTATTGCTTCGTTTAAAATGTACCCAACACTAGCAGCTTAAAATAACATTTACTTTCTGAGTTTTTGTGGTCAAGAATGTGGATTTGACTAAGCTGGGTACTCCAGGTCTAGCTCAAGGTCTTTCAAATTGCCATTCATGTTCATGTGAGGACTCTAGCGAGGCTTATTTGCTTCCAAGTTCACTCTCATGGTTCTTGGCAGGCCTTGGTCCCTTGACACATGGGTTGTCCACAGACTGCCATAGAACATAACAGCTGGTTTTCTGGAGTAGAGATACAGCAGAGAACAAGAAAAAGGAGTCTAAGTCAGCCATCACAGCCATGAGTGACCTTGTCTCAAAAGCAATATTTTACACTTCTGTTATACCTGTTACAAATGATTTAAAAGTCAGCCCAATTCACAGGAGGAAGAAACACAACTGTAAACTCTAAGAGGAGGAGATCACAAGGCCATACTAGAGGTGGCCTAACACAATCATTTCCACTTTCTATCGGTCAATTTTTAATTTAATTGGTTCCCATATTGATGGTTTTGGGTTGTATTTGTCCCTTTTATCTATGTATGCTGACATGGTCCATTCAGGCTATGATAACACAGTGCCATGAATTAGTTTGCTTATAAAAATCAGAAATGTGTTTTCTTCCCAGTCCTTGTTCCTGGAAAGAACAAGGGAGCTCTGTGAGGAATTTTTCCTAAGGATATTAATCCTATTTATGAGAGCTTTGCCCTTATGACATAGTAACCACCCTCCTAAAGGCCCCATCTCCCAAACCATCCTTTTTCAGTGATACAAATATGCAATCTATAAAATACATTATTACTTCTTAAGTGTCCTCCCTTAATAGCTTGGCATTGACAAGTGGAAGAACATTTAATTATTCTATCCCTAAAATTATCTTCTTTTGCAAATAGCGTTTCATCTACTGTTAGTAACAGGAAATCTGATGTTCAGCTTACTGTAACTATTCTTGAAGGTATTTTTATTTTCTCTGATCATTTTAAGACACATTCATTATCCTGGACTCTTTACTTTCATTGTGATGTGTTTAGCTTTTCACTTGTAACTTTGCTTGCTCAGCAACAGAAAACATGCTTTTAAGAGAAGACTCTTATTTGCAAATATTTTGCAGAATATTCCAGAACTCATTCCTTTTCTTTAAAGTGTATTATTTTTCCTTCATAATCTCTTGTCTTTCAAATTCACTCATTTGTTTAATAAATACTTATTGATACTCATTATGGAACATGTATAATTTATGTATATTTTACATACCAGAAATACTGAAATGAAAACACACACATGAAGATCATTATCTTCTCAGTTCTTAAATTTTTGTTTAAATTATTCTTTCCTTAATATCCTTGTGTATATAAACATACTTTTTATAAAATGTATTTTTGACTTGTCCTATGAGATGAGTTTGCTCCAGAATGACTTCATGTTCACTAAAATATGATTCCTAGAGGGTTGGTTCTTTGTCTCATGCTTCATCTAACATAATTATTGTTTCTGGAAAAATCTCTGGCATATTTGGATTCAACACAAATAATTATTACTGTGTGACAGTTCCTTCCATACTAAACTAAACTATCTTAATTATGTTCTAAAATTTGGTTTATGTTATCATTGGAAATTGTCTTTATTACTCTCTATTTTATTCTGTAATTTACATATTCTTTATCATTTATTATTTTTATTCTCCAATGTGTCCACTTTCAAATGTCCTTTCTCAACTAGTCAATTTGTGCTTCCTTCTTCTTCTTCTTCTTTTTTTTTTTTTTTTTAAGAGCCTGAGTTCTCTCAATATGATGTCATCTCAGGGTTTCTGTGCAAGTGATATATATTGGAGATGTTACAGACCCCATTGGCAAACCACAGTGGCTTTATTCAGCTTTTGATGGAGAAGGAGAGCTTTTGTTCCTCTCTTTACTATGATCGTGGCTTATTATCAAAATAAATCCAAGGAAATAGATTGGTTCTCCTGAATCTCAACCCAGCCCCTACATTCAGGGATTCAGGATGTGAATGGCTCTAGTGTACTCCTTGAGATAATTCATATCCAAGGATGTGGATGCCCAACAGCCATTGCCTGCACCTCGACTCAGAGCCCAGCACCTCATCTATAGTTGTAGCTCTACATTTCTATCTTCTGCTGCTGTGCTCATACATTTCTGGTTCTTTTTGACTAGTTTAATATGTCATATGTTTAGTCTTATCACATCATCATGATGCATTGTGAATGTTCAAGAAAGATACATCATGTACAGTGTTTCTCAAACTTTCAGAACCTTAGACAAATTTCTTCCTGGAGAATAATTCTGATCTGTGCATATTATTAGGTGGCTGCAGTTGACAGGTAGGGGGTGCTGGAGGGTTATAAGTAGGCAAATGCCATGGTAGGAATATTCTATTGCTGATACAAGGCATGATTAGAAAGGAGAATAGCAACAGGTAGTAAGAAAACTAGGATGGTGGACTTTGCAGACAACAAGGCAAACAATGAAGTCAGACAGCCTCAGGAGGAACCAGCGGAATATGAACTCAGGCGTATGAAAATGATATTCCGGTTAGTGGGAATGGAAAGAATCAAGTAATGCTTTCTTTAGGTCATGGCAGGTTGAGAGAGATCACCAGGCAATTGGCAAGATGGCTCTATAAATCAGAAACTGATTAAAAAATATGATAAAAAAAAGTGAGGGGAAATGTAGGAGCCATTTTATTAATAATAGACTCTACTACAGGGGATCGATTTATTTACTAATGCAATTAGTTATTCAAACTTCACGTATTAAGCATCCAACATCTGCCAGATACATTGTAGATGCTGGGACTATAACATAAATAAAGTGTGGCCAATTGTCAGCCCTCCAAACTCTTAAAGCAGTATTTACTTCCAATTTTGAAAAATGCAGTGGAGAAAAGTAAGTAGGGAATGTAGGAAAGCCACGGGAGGGCTTGTAGTTTTAACTAAAGTGGTCCAGGAATGTATCTTTTGAGACTTTATGGAAATGAGATTCAGTTAGGACTGGCAGTCTCACAGTAACTACCATAAACAGAAATAAATGAAGTATGACAGGAAGTGGGTGGCATGAAGAGAAAAAACCAAAGGGGAAGAAGGAACACATTTTCAAAAGAATCCACTATTGTTCTGAAAATAGGCAATTTGGTTTGATGATTAACTTTTAGTTAGTGGCATTTAAAAGCCCAAGTTCATAGAATTATGATGGTTGAAGAATAACTTTACATTGGGTACATATTATGATTTTCTATTAGTGAGTAAAAATTTTTTTGAGAAAGTTGGCCAAATATAAAAAAAAAAGATAATATGCTATAGTATTGAAAGTATGTGATACTGGACCAAGAATAAGCAAAAATAAATAGACTCATAAAGAAGAATTTTCTGTATAATAAATGCACTTAAAATCCCTGTTGAATAGATGGAATAGTCCATAAATGGTGTTAAGATAATAATATGCTCATTGGAAAACATTGTAAAAGATTTTACATCATACAACTCACAAACATTATGCACAAATTTTATTTCAAATAGTCAAGGAAAATAATATGCATATAATTTTAGAATAAAACATATAGGCAATTATTATATTAGAATAATAATTTCCAAAAATTCTGGAAATCAAAACAAGATGGATAACTGACTACTGATTTTGTCCAGTAGAGAAAGATTAACATTATTGTAAGAAGTGAAATGGATGAGAGGAGAGGCACAGCAAGCTGGCTCATGTCAACAGTTCCCAGAATAATCCAGTGAAAGTGAAATATGCCTCTCTGGTGCGATGTGATGGAACTGAAATTGACTAATTTGTTGGTTATTGGTATAAGAAACACATGGAAATACAAATACATGTAAAATTACCAGAACCCCTCCCCCCACAAGCACAAAGTAAAGCCTGCTAATTTATGTAACTATGGCTTTTTTTAACTCTGAAATATGAAGGATTATTTTATTGAGAGATGAAAACACTGAGGCTCAAAACTCAGGGATATGAATCACAGCAAAAGGCCTCAGGGAGAGAAAATACTGGAAAGAAAGTTATAGGATGTGATGACAAAACCAGCTTATTGAGCATAAACCTCCCTAGTCTCTCCTCTGTCCTCAGATCTAAGAAACTTTTACATATCTCCCTGTGGAAAGTAACCAGCCTGAGAGAAAAGACCCACCAATGGCAATGGTTGGGGTCTTCCAATAACTGGTCAAACTCATACCTTAACCAAGGAGTAACTAAGACCCATGAAAAAGCACAGTGCTGTGAAATTGCAAGAGGCCTGAGATAAAGACTAAATTATCGAATACAGATATACACAGATAATTATAGAGGAGATAACTTGGTACTAGTCCATAACATCATTAAAAGCTTGAGGGCATTGGAGCAATTCCATCATCATTTGAGAAAAATTAATTCATTTTGTATTATATACTCAAATCACCATTGATATGTCAGAATAGAATAAAGATATTAAGTTCAGATGTTCTACAAAAATTACCTCTTATGATCACTTTATCAGAAAGTCAATGGAACTTTTACAGAACAAAACTGAGTGAAAGAACAAATCAAGAAAGTATAGGGCATAATGTGATAGATTCCTTTGCCTTGGGGGGTATTATTATTCTCTATCCAAGTGGAAGACTCTGTCATACAACTTGCTTAGGTTAATGGCATGTGAGCAGAAATGAAGTGTGTCACTTCTAGAGAAAGATGTATAACCTACCTTTGGTTCAGTCTATTGGTGCTAAAGCTTATTCAGAAAGAAGGATGCAACTTCTGCTCTTGGTTATTCTGACTATTATAAAAATTTTCACACTATTGTTATGAGAAAAAAACACTTCTTATTCTTTACAATTCTATGACAAAAGTGTTTATGGAGGACACAGGAGATATGACAGGTAATTAGCCTAACTGGAGATTCCCATAACATTTTGAGTTGAACCTTCTTCTGCCTTTATGCAGTCATTTTTAAAAATACAGATTAGCACAGAGGGAATTTCATTTTATTTCAACTTCATGAAGAAAGTTCAGTTCAGAGTCTTATTACATAGTAGAAGACCTTTTAAAATGGAATACGTGGTTCACACAAGGACAAATTTTATTTTAGGTTATTTTGGACATGCACATAAACCCTAGATATATATACCTTTCAGTTTTTATTCTATCTGTAATTATTTTCTGCCTTTAGTAAATGATTCTTTTATAAAAAACAGCTTAAGTTACCAGATTTAAGTCTCTGAAAATTAAGCTGTATTTATGATCCTTATTCAATGCACATTTTTTTGCATATTGAAAATAAGTTATTATATTTATATCTCATTTTAAGATGTGAGACATTTAACATTACTTTTTATTCTTTTGTCCTTAAATATAAAACTGAAATATCTGTTCATCTTAAAAAAAACTATACTCTTAGAGGAAAATTATGAGTGGGAAGGGGAAAAACATCATGTACTTACAGCATTTCATTGAGAAGAGTAATGGAATTCAGATGAAGAATTTCCTGATTCCACAAGGCTTTTCTATGTTACTTTATGTCGCTTCCACTAAACTTTACTGAGTCCTTTCTGTGTACCTTGGCCACCTTCTCTTCTCTCTACTCTCCTCCACTTCAGGCCCCTAGAAGATGGCTTTCCTCAAATGCAAATCATTTGGATGTTAATCATTAGAGGGAAAATTTCTGATATCTATACCAGGTTTTAAAAAAAAAGCTGGGGTTATGTTCAGACATTAGTTTGTAGCTAGAGAGCTTACATTTTCAAAAGATATTATTATGAATATATCATGAAATTTCCTAATTAATATGAAAAACAAGTTGAAAAAAACAAGACTCTAAAATTCTTGATTTAATTTATCTTGCTAAGTCTTTGTAAAATGTTTTTTTTTTAAACTAGAACTATTAAATAACATGTTGAACTTGATATTTAAAGTAAGTTTAGTGAAGGAAGCTTCTTCCTACATTTTAGTAAATCTTAACATGTCTGCTATGCTTGGAAATGGTAACATGTTTTCTAACTAGACATATTCTTCTGCATGACAGTTAACAGCAGAGAAGGTCAGGGTAAAGTCCAGCCTCCCCACTCTTTAGGTAGGAGGACCCAGAACACACCTTGACTTTTCTGTCCCCTTTTATGAGTGCTCAGTCAGCATCTGTGAGCAAGTTCCTCTGTCCTCTGGGGGAAGTCCCTGGGTTACTCACTAGAACTCTACACTGTTGGGTGCCCTGTGGCACAGTGAGGAACTTTGAAATTCACCTCACTAGTCAGAGCCACTCCTGGAGAGTCTGTCCTGGGTGTTCCCTGTATCAAGGCAAACATGGTTGTCAAATGGGAGATGCACTGCTGGCCCTGACCCACTTTGGTTCCTTTCCCTGGCTAACAAGGACAACCACGTGGGGCTACTGTGAGGACTAGAGGTGAAACTTCCCTACACGGTGCTCAACACTAAAGCCAAGGCTCCAGGGACACCTAGGGGCTGGAGGGAAGGAAAATGAGGGAACTCAGACTACAGGCAAACGTGGGGGGCATGGAAGGAAAAGGGGTGAGGCAGCCAAGCAGAAGCAGGAGTATGTGTTTCACGGTGACAGAAAGCAATCAACATGCCCTGACGAGGCTGGGCCACTAACTCGTATGAACCAATGGAAAGAAAGGATGAAGCTGTTTGCACCACTAAAAGGACCCCAATATGGGACAGGGCAAAATAACAGGACTCAGAGCTCTAAGGGGTGTTGTTTGGAAATGTCTATGTCCATACGTTCATATGCATGTGTGTGTGCCACTGTGTGCACATGAAAGAAGAGGACATGTACCATCAATTAACAGAGGCCACCTCTGGCAGACTCAGTGAGGCCTGAAATTTCTAAAAATAATAAAATTTGAGGACGGAGTAAAGGAAAAATCCCCTTCCTTATAAACATGTTCTCTGAAAATGTAATTCGAATTTTGTTTTGTTTTTTCCCCTCAAGCATGTGACTACATTGCCTAAGCATTAAATGTTGCTGTATACTAATGAGGTAAATTTGTTTTGGACAGCACCATAATATTCTTAAATATTTTGCTAAGGAGTAGAATCAGCTGAAAACCATTCAGAAAACACATAAAACTATATGGCTGGATATAACACGCATATACCCAAGTGTGTGACTCATCAGAATATGGTTGGTACCACTGTGAACCAAAACAGTAAAAGGCATTCCACAAATGCCCACTTTCCTAAGTAGCATACAGGCCTGGCCTGACAGAAAGCACTGAGTGTTCACTCTGAACAACTCTCTGAAGTGTACTGAGCTTTTTGCATGTTGTGACAGGCAGCTCTTAAAGATTCCAGTCACCTGTGGATTGTTGATGAAGTTATCTCCAAACAGACATCCACTCAGCAAGCTAGCTGAGAGCAAGTAGTTGTTGAGGGAGTGAGAGATGAGTTGATCTCTCTGCACAGGTAGCCAGGGACTCCCTTTCCTGCTTGCTTGTTTCTCATAGCCACCATCTTGCTTGTTGAGGAAAACAAGGAAGTGAGAAGTATATAAGGTAGGTGGGGATTGTGTGCAATTCCTGCTGCACATTCGCATCAATGATGTGTCAACACCCAGAATGTAGGTTCCCACTTGGATGATAGCATAATTCCAGTTATTTGTTGATCAGTGAAAGAAAGTTTGGATACTTAAGGGCTTTTATATATTTTGTCAAGTTCTAATAGGAAAAGAAATTCTTAAAATTATATTGAGCTCTAATTGTAGGGACAAAGAGAATACTGAGCTTGATAATGAGCCAAACAAAGCCTATATCTCATGGCTACAAAACAGTCTAGGCAAGTTTTTCTACCCATACAGTGACATTCCAGGAGATTGTGCATATTTATCACAATTCTAGTTTCAAAATTTATAAAACAAATATGACATATGGTTCAGGTTTTTTTTTGTACCAACATTTGCTTAGCCTGTTGTATTTGAAACCTCTTTTTTGTTTACATTCCTATGTAATGCATCCCAGACAGACCCAGTGCCTAATGATGGTATTATATTGCTACTAAATATATTAATCATGAAAGTGAAAAATACCATTCAATTTAATTTCTTATCTACTGATAAGAGCTATAAAAAGAAAATGAGAAAATGACCTGATAGCAAATGAACATAAATATATTTTATTTGCATTAAATAAAATATTGAAGGACAAAGAAAATGATAAGACACAAATAATTTGGGGAGGTAATGGACTGAAAAACAAGAGGCCATGAACCAAAGCGAAAGCCAGGAAAAGATAGTACACCAAAGGAGTTCATGAAAAATGTCTCTGGGCAGAGGGTGACTTGTGTGTGGAACAGCAAGCCATTAGATGCAAAGGGTATCATTACAAAACTCCACATGGATGGATACCACCGGCCAGTCTTTAATCCTCAATTCTTAGGTGCAAGCAGAAAGGAAAAGAGGACAATCTTAAATGTAAAGAATTATAGTACACTCTTGAAGTAAGTGATGGAATTAATCTCAATAGGAGGGCATCTGAGTTGTGGTTGTTTATGCAGAGAATAGTGCTTGTGGAATATGAAAGTGTGATTAGGATTGGTTGACATTTGGAGATAAAGCACTACAAAGAGCAAGCAGGTTCAGCAGCAGGGGTTAGGCAGCTCTAGAAGCAGCCAGGAGGAATGCTGGGGGAGCCTGCATGCCTAAGCAAATTGTCCTCCTGCAGACACCAGTTTCACCAGAAATTTTCCTTTTCTTTCTTTTTGCATCTGACAAAAGCTGTACATATTTATGGTGATATACCTGTTCCGTAATGATCCCTACTCCACAATGTATACATATATCAAAGTACCATTATTCTGTTTAAATTATGATGATTTTACCAGAGTCTAAAATTGATCTACCCATGAATTCAAATGAATGCAAAACCTGTAAATCATTCCAAAATTTTTAGGAAAAAGTGGAGTCATGTGAAAACAAAATAGAAAAACAAAATTTAAAGAGGGTCAACAGAATTTGTGAAATTAACTGGATGTCAAATGTAGGACTTCTGCAGTGTACTTGGGCAGCTGGACAGAGCGTACGGAATATTTGGAACAAGATTAAAAAATATACCAGAGGGTCTGAATTTCTGATGGCAACAACTTCACAATTCAGTAGAAAAGTGCTTCTGAGAGGAATATTCTAGGTTTATAAGGTTCTAAGATTCTTATAAGGATATAAGATAGTAACAAAACTTGATAAGGTGACTCTTTCCCCTGAGTCATAGGATCCCAGAAATAAGGTGATGATAAAATGTCTGTTAGGCAAGACAGAAAGAATACCGCTTCCTTCACTTATTGGGAATTCTGGAATGTACTTCCTCCTGAATCCTGGAAGTTCATGGAGCATACAGACAGTATTATCTGGAACACTGCAGTGACTGTTTTGTATAGTTCAACAATTAGACCACTTGTCCTTCCCAATAAGGGAGGTGCACAGCCATCATAAGACTGGCCAGATACCCAGGCTAAGGGCAGACATTGGGTAGAATCTCCCCAAAGCTTTAATGAGCTTACCAGATGTGAGTTGAATCAGAGTTTTCCAGAGTTATAGGCAAAAATCAAGAATAATAAAAATGCATTATAAGAAAAGGCAGGAAACTTTTAGTGAGATTTTTCAATGTTTGACCAAAAGACCTGACAAGAACAATTTTAGGAGGAAAAGTTTATTTGGAGGCTTATAGTTTCAGAGGTCTCAGTCCATACTTAGCTGACTCCATTTCTTGGGTCTCAAGGTGGGGCAGAACTTCATGGTGGAATAGTGGGGCAGAAGAAAGCAGCTCAGGACATGGCACCAAGAAGTAGAGAGAAAGCTCTGCTCACCACCAACAAAATAGATTCCCCAAAGCCTACTTCCAATGACCTACCTCCTCCAGCCACACACCACCTACCTAAGGTTACTACCTAGTTAAGCCTTATCAGGGAATAAATTCACTGCTTAGGTTAAGGCTCTCATAACCCAATTATTTCACCTCTTAACTTTCTTGCATTGTCTAGCACATGAGCTTTTGTAGGATACCTCATTGAAACCATAACAGATACTTACTCTGCTATATAAAGCATTCTCCTATAAGTATGAATCCTTTAACATCCATTTTTACACAAAATTTGTTTAATAAAAATAACAGAGTGGCTGAAAAAAGAAAGAGGGTGACAGTGCCTGGGGTAATACCCCGAGCCAATTAAAAGGACAATGTTATATCCCTTTAATTAAAACAGACCTACTTTAATTCTGTATTATTGTCCCAATTCAGACATAATGGTCCTAAAGAAAAATCTTCCAAACAGTGGAAGATAAAATTCTATTGGATATAATTTTTTAAATGAAAAGCTTCTTCCAAAAGTGCTTTTACTTAAAGCGCGCTTGTTTATTTCATGATTACTAATGTAAATATTCAATGGGGCAGGCACTCTTGAGGACACTGTCTTGTTCATAGTCACAGCTATGCAGTGAGAACAGAGTCACAAATAGGTGGATGCAGTTTGACAGGGTGGCAACAGCTGTCCTGATGGACAACTAGCCAGCACTTCATTGTTATTGTTTTACCTAATTATACTTCGATTTTTCATTTGCTGGGAGAGCTGGCCAGTTTACTTTAAGGTTGATGGGTGCTATTTTTAAGGGGAGTTATAACGTGCTACAGTTTTGATGACAAGGATTATAGGAGGCTGACCTTATGAAAAGGAACTCTGAAGGAAAGGAGAATAACGTTTGTAAAAGAGGAACTGATGCAGAACACAGTCACAGGGGCTAGGATTGTAGCTCAGTGGTACAGTGCTTGCCTCGCATGCGTGAGGCCCTGGGTTCGATCCTCAGCACCACATACAAGGCAATAAAATAAAGACATTGTGTCCATCTACAATTAAAAAATATATATAAGAAAAAGAACCACTTGGGAATGAGCACCTTGGGTAAGACAGGGAGCCGATTCTGTACTGCTTCAGAGGGCACAAAGGGGGAATTCAGGAAGAAGTTACAGAAGATCCTATTTTAGATGAAAGTACCTTCTAACAATTGGTGTCGACTAAAAGAGAACATTATTGCAAGTATTTAAATAGAGTCAAAGAAATTATATACTGGAATGAGGGTCAGAGTCTATTTAATAAATAAAAGCTTATACTGGAGAGTTCAGAGTATAGTCTAGAGGAAGACCTGGCTCCAATGCCATGCTTACCCCTATTAGCTCTCTCCTCCTGGGCCATTTCCTATCTTTCTAAGCTAGACTTCAATCATCCGCTTATCTGGATAACAATGTCAGTGTGAGCATGTGTGTGCATGGTTATGCCAGGAGAGTTCAGAGCCATGTCCAGCATGTGAAGAGATGTGTTATTCTATCTGTTTAAACATTAAGGTGGTGTAGTGTATATGTGAGTATGCATGAATTAGGGACTCCTCTGGATTTCAACAACTATAACCCCCATTAGTATTCCTAATTTACAGCAACATATTTATAATTGTTTAAGAGAATATTAAATAAAAACAAGTTCAGTTGATATTATAAAATGTAGGGAAAAGTTTGCTCTCAAAGAATAAAATTCATTAAAACTAAAATATTCAGTCTTATATTTCTAAGAATTATTACAAAGAATGGGATTGCTAAGTAATGATGCATTTCAAAAGTATCATTTGAAGCTGGGTGCGGTGGCGCAAGCCTGTAATCCCAACACTTAGGGAGGCTGAGACAGGAGAATCGCGAGTTCAAAGCCAGCCTCAGCAACAGCAAGGCGCTAAACAACTCAATGAAACCCTGTCTCTGCATAAAACATAAAATAGGACTGGGGATGTGGCTCAGTGGTCGAGTGCCCCTGAATTCAATCTCCAGTACCAAAAAAAATAGTATCATATGAGAAAGCCTGAAAAATAATCCAGTGTAATTAAAATTAAATCCATATGATGTAGGCAAAATGTAAGTGGGTACATGAATGGAATTAAGGAATGTGTAAAAAATATCTTTACCTTCTGCACCATAAGATGCATTCAATTTAGTATTATACATTCAGAGGGAAGAGATGTCTATTATGAATTGCTCAAATGTGTCCTGAGGTAGTCAGCATACCTTGGAAATACTGAAAATGATATTCATCTGAAGTCCTCTAATGAACTTGGACCCTATCTATGTTCTGTCTGTATGGCTTTATCAGTCATGTAGCACAGTCACCAAGCAGGATACATAAAAAGGCACTTGTCAGATGATTACAGTGTATGCACTAGTGGTAATTGATTAAACAGTCTATGTTAGGCTGTTGCTTCTGTACTTGTACCAGGGAATGAAAGTCAGCAGAGCAGGAATTCAAAAAAAGAGAGAGAACTGAAACAGGAAAATATAATCAGGGACCCATAGCAATGAGGTCAGAGCCACAAGGGCAGACTAAGATTCACATCAGTCTCTCAGTGGCTCTAGGTCTTGGAATGAGCCTCACTTGTGCAGATTATTGGAGTTTATTAAATTTAAAGTAATTTGGGGTGACAGATCTGTTAGTGGTGTGGTTCCATCTTGTCCAAAAACCAGGCAATTTTTTCTCATCATTCAAAATATTTTTGTCTATTAAGGTTGTTTTGTTATTTTTCTTCTACAGATTATGTACATTTATCATTGTGTTTATTCCTAAGTATTTAATATTCTTTCTTCTTATTAGAAATTACATTTATCATTGTGTTTATTCCTAAGTATTTAATATTCTTTCTTCTTATTAGAAATGGAGCCTTTATCATTATGTTCTCTAACTGGTTATTGTTTATTTATACAAAGTCCATTTGTTACTGTACATTAATTTATATCCTATCTCAATATAAAAATACCATATCCACAAACACAAGTAAATTTACTTCCTGTTTTCAATTCCTTAAATTACTACTTGGTTTATGATGTAAAATTTCATTGACTAATACCTCCAGGAGTTGGGGGGAGGTTGGACTGTACCTTAGATAATGGAAATGACATATATAATGTATTGGTTCCTAACATTTGTGGACTTGCCATCTACTGAATCTCTGTTAAGAAAAATGCTAGCTTTCAGACATTATTCAGCATCAATGAAAAAAATCATATATTTTATTTTGTTTGCCTTTTTCATGTGGTATAATAAAGTAGTAAACTTCCCAATATTGAATTAACTTTGTTTTTTGAAATTCTCTTCAACTTATTTGGAGTGCCTAGGAAATTTCCCTCTATATTTAAAGAAAAAATGTTTTGTAATTATTAACATGAACTTGCATACTTGCTGATAAATTAGGCTGACAGTTTCATGGATTCTTCATAAGGTTCCTGGATCAGAAATAAAAGAAAATGTATTAAAGATGTAGTGGTTAGCAGGTATTAGCATATTTACACTAGTTCTCACAGCTAAATTTCCCACAGGGTAAAGCAAAGATGTCTGGAAGCATCTGTACAGTAAGAGGGATTCTGTTGGAGATGAACCTTGAGGAGATGGGTATAGAGGATACTGAAGATAAAGAAGAGCGTGCAGTGTATGTTACCTTGTAGAGATAGACTGTCTTCCAAAGTTGCACACCATACAAATATCCTTGAAAGAGTAGTCTGAACAATTATTTCCTGTGGTCTTTCAATATGTAGATTTTGATGTTCTTGATTTTTGAAAGTTTTATTTGATTAGTATTACGAATATTCACAGAGTTGGCCCCTTCTTTTTTACTTTTCTTTTTTCTTCATTTTCTTCCTTTCTTTTTCTTCTTCTTTCTTTTCTCTCCATTTGGAGAGTTTGGTGCATCCTTTTTATTTTATTTTACTTGAACTATTGGGGATTGAACCAAGACCTCCTGCATGGTAGTCACCTGCTCTACCACGGGGCTGCATCTCTAGCCTGCTGAATTCTTTTGTCTTCTGTTTTAACCGTTTTCTTCTCAAAGGCTTTGATTCTTTGTTTTTTCTCACTGTCATGTCCTTGCTTCTTATTTTCCTCCTTTACTTTCATTAGTTCCTTATTAAATATGTAGTCCATTCTGTTTTCACCAGGAAATTGTTTTCATTTTTTAAATTACATTGGACTTTTCTGACTTTTAGTTCCTTGATTCATTTAATTCTCGTTACATTTTTCTCTTTTATTTTCATTTCTATTTTCAAGTTGAAACTGTCTGATTAAAGGTTTCTTTCCTATATCCAACTTTCCTATATTTATGGTCGGGATGTGAGGTGTCCCCCAAAAGTCATGTGGCAAATAATGCAAGAGGTTTAGAGGAGAAATGATTAGGTTGTAAGAGTCTTAACCCAATTGGTGAACTAGTCCCCTGATGTGATTAACTGAGTGGTAACTGAGGGCAGGTAGGGTGTGGCTGGGGAGGTGGGTTATTGGGGGTGTGGCTTTGGGCTATATATTTTGTATCTGGCCAGTAGAGACTCTCTGTGCTTTCTGATCATACTGTGAGCTGCTTTCCCCCACCACACTTTTCCATCATGATGTTCTACCTGGAATCCTGAGGAATGGAGCCAGCTGTCCATGGACTGAGACCTCTGAAACCATGATTCTCCAAATAAACTTATCCTGCTCTAATTGTTCTTGTCAGGTCATAGCAGTGAAAAGTAAAACACTATATCCAAAAGATAATTCCAGGCCTTTAATTAAGGTTTTTTGTACTTTTTTTAATTAAAGAAATTGTGCTTACAGTTCTTTTCCTGTGTTTTTCTCTCCCAGATGGGATAAGGTACTTTCATAGGGGCAATCCTTTGATTCTTACTATAAAATTCTTTCTTTTTTTTTTTTTTTATTTGGTTGGAAGGGTACCGGGGATTGAACTCTGATTCAAGAATACCCTCCTCGTTTGGTGTAGCAGGTTTTGGCTTGCTGAACTGACACTTCTTGGAGAGTCTGGGGTGTTGTGCTTGCTTTTCTTGTTCTTGCCTTTCTCCTTTTTCCTGTCCCAACTCATCCTCCACTCTCCAAGACCCAATGCCTTTCTTAAGATGTCTCTGGATTCTCACGTATGTGCAAATGCTTTTCTGGTAAAGTGGCCTAATTTACTAGGACTCTGTCCAGCATGTTATGCTGCCAGTGTACTCTCTTTCTGGAGATGAATTTAGTTAAATGGTACAGCCAGTTTTATTTTGTTCAGGTTATCTTGACTTCCTTTTGCAGTATACAAGCTTACTCCAGGAGAGAATGCAATGGCACTGCTGGAAATTGATCTTAATTTTTTCTTCTAACAGGCAATTTGATGTTGCTTGTTTGATCTGGTTTTTGACATTGCCAAACTATAAGATTTAGGTGACCTTCTTTATTCTTCAAAGATATAGAGATATTAGAGTTTATGAAGTTTACATTTCCTTAAATATAAGGAGAACTACCTACTTTTTATGTTAGTGTGCCTCCTGTACAATATTAGTGAAAATTGACAATATTTATGTGCAATAAAATAACTGAAAAATTAGCATAAAAATTTGTATAATATCAGGGGTTCTATTAAACCATATTTTCTTTATTTGTTACCTAAGGCATGGAATCAAGCCATGAATCTCACTGCTGAAAACAGAATACTTACATTATCAAAATGCTAGACAGTTTGTGATTCTGTTCCCCCAGAAATAAGCTATATAAATTTGATTTCTTAAAATTTTGACCTGTCTATTCCTTAATATTTTCAGCTTATTAAATCATTTAATAAGTACTTAGAAGGTCATCAAAAAAGATTGTAAAAAAATAAAATTTTGCATATTTATAGGGTATCGTGAAAATGTATACATTGATTAAGGTTTAAATTAGGTTAAGCCTATCTATCTCTTAACACACTCATTTCCTTTTTTTCTAAAATTTTTTGCTGGTGCTTTAGAGCTGTATATATTGATGGGATTTATTGTTGCATATTCATAAATACACACAATATAACAATATGATTTAGCCATTCCCCAGCACTTTTCCCCTCCCATCTACTGGTTCCTTCTTTCTACTTCTCTCTCTTTAATTTTTAGGAGATCTACCCCCACCTTTATTTTCCTTTTTTCTCTTTAGTTTCCACATACGAAAGAAAACATAGGACCCTCAATCTGAGTTATACTTATTTTGCTTAAGATGATGAAGACCATTCATCTTCCTGCAAGTGCACCTCTTGTTTTATTCATTTTTTCTTTATAGCTGAAAAAAACCCCATTGTGAACATATACCACATTATCTTTATCCAGTCATTCATTGATGGACATCTAGGCTGCTTCCATAGTTTGGGTATTGTGAATTGTGCTGCTAGAAACATAGATATGCCTGTATCCCTGCAGTAAGATGACTTGAATTCTTTTGTATAAATACTGGGAAGTGGTATAGCTGAGTCATACGGTGGTTCCATGCCTAGTCTTTTGAGGAGCCTCCATAATGATATCCATAGTGGTTGTACTAATTTATAATTCCACTAACAGATTAAAAGTGTTCATTTTTTTCTCCACATTCTCTCCAGCAATTTATTATCATTTATATTCTTGATGACTGCCATTCTGACTGGTATGAGATAAAATCTCAGTGCAGTTTTCATTTCCCTAATTGCTATTAGCATTATTTCCTGAACTTTAGGGGTCCCACTGAAAAAGTCTTTGTCTTTGTCTAAAAGCTAGTGTGTTGACTTTATGTTTTCTTCTAGGAGTTGCATTGTTTCTGTTCTAATTCTAAGGTCTTAGATCCATTTTATTTGATTTTTATGCAGGGTAAGAGATAAGGGTTTAGTTTCATTCTTTTACATATGGATAACCAGTTTTCCTAGTACCATTTGTTAAAATTGTTGTTTTTTTCTCCAGTATACATTTTTGGCATCTTGGTCAAGGATCAGATGACTGTAGATGTGTGAGTTTGTCTCTGTGTCTTCTATCCTGTATCATTGGTGTCCCCTACCTCTTTCTTTTAATGGCAGTACTATGCAGTTTTTGTTATTATAACTCAGTATTATAAAGTCAGATATTGTGATGCCTCCAGCATTGCATTTTTGGCTTAAAATTGCTTTGATTATTCTGGATCTTTTATTCTTCCAGATCAATTTTAGGACTGTTGTTCTAGTTCTGTGAAGAATGTCATTGGTATTTTGATGTACCCTTAGTACCCATTCATTTTATGTGAAGTAACTTTCATCACCTAGCTAAACTAGAATCTCCTTCTTATTATATTTTGAATTTTTACATGCTTTCTTATAAAATAATTTCTGCTATTATCTTTAGATTACAGAGGTTCATAAGCAAATAGATTCTTCTAAGCTTAATTTGAAAATTGCTTTTTTTATCTTAAAGGCTCAATTTAAAAATCTTTCTTTCAACATGTCTTTCAAATATAATGTTTTACTACTAAGGACAATTAATGTTTTCGAATTTCAGAGCCAAATCCCAAATCCCAAATTTTTACTCCCTATGGCAGTATTTTCCACTGAAAACATGTCAAGCAATTCTCAATGCATCCAAATACCTCAGTTGCTAAGCAACTGCTAATGAATTTTCCACGAAAAAGGTTTCAGACTGGGCCTCTAAGATATCAAATATTCACACAGCCCTTGATGCCTTTGCAAAATGTCCCTCTACTGTAGCATGAAAAAGTTATTGCAAATAATAAATAGTAACTATGGTTACAGCTATAATGTTGGGGAAAAAGTAATCAGACTCATTTTAGTTTGTTGTTCTTGAGTCATAGCATCTTTTAATACTTTTATTTGTAAGAACATAGGTAATTTAACATTTATATATAAAGAATTTTATTATTTTAATTAATTTAAATAATTGAGTGATACTTTATAAGGGTATTTAAAAACATATAATCATTCACAGAAGGTTAAGAAATTTTTTAAAAGAAGTCAAATGATTTCCATTTTCCGATGAAATTATTTCATAACATGGATATATATCATAAACATGTATTGATTAGTTACATTTTTTCATTCAATGTTAATATAATATAGTCACTATTAGCTATCTTTTTGCCAGATATATAAATCTACATTTAAGGGTATTGATTTTTAATATGTAACATTATAAACATCACATTTTAATGAATTTTTAACTCCAGAATAATGCAGCCAATGATTTTTCCCCCTGAACTGCAAGAAACACCTCAATACTTTTGGAAATTATCTTCATATATATATGAAGAATGCAGTGTTGTGCAATGGAAAGAGAAGATATTTAGTTTAAAATCTGTCATTCAATAGCTGACTTACTTCTGTACAAATAACATTGTTTTAAACATCTTTGTCTGTAATACCTGAAAGTGGTAGTAGCTCCTTTACCTCTAAAAGATTCGCCATTAATAGATGTGGTTATGGTCATGAGAACTCTTTTTCAACTGTACATTAATAGTATGTTACACTTATTTTAAAATGCTTGATATGATTGTTTTATTTTGATTTAATTACTACATTAAAATAGTGATGAACATTGGTCCAAACATAATATATATAGTTTCCATATATTTTTTTAGGAAAATTTCAAATAATTTTGCAAACTCATGTAGAGAAATACAAAGTCATTTTATTTTTTTTCCTCTCACTTTTCCTCTCACTTTTAAATCTGAGAACTTATGCAGATTTCCTTAGAAATCTGTAAATTATTGTTTCTAGGTAACACAGGTAGCATAGAGCATCTGCCATACATCTCTCTAGTCCAGGCAGCTGTTTCTCAGCACTGTAGGTGTTATCTTTAAGGAACTCCGAGTTGTGAAGAAAAAGCTAACTGGAAATCAAATAATCGCAGTACAGTATGAGGGAAATTACTTTAAAAATGCATGTTCAAAATGAGCAATGGTTTAAGAGAAATATGCATTTAACTTTGAGAAGTGGAGCTAGAGAAGGCTGTAGAGAGAACATAGTAGTTAAGGTAGGCCTAGAGGAGTGACTTAAAATTGCTGGAGGAGGAAGAGACACCCACAGGTCATAAGGAAGGAAATAAATCCAGAGGCAAACACAAGCATAATGATAGGAAGAAGTAATCTAGGTAGTTTATGAGGGATCTTAAATTGATTCTACTGGAGGCAGAAGTTACATATAAGTTGTGTGATTGTGGTAGTAATATATTACTGTAGAAGAGTAACTCATATGATAGAAAAGGTATGCATGTGGGGGAAGACAGGCATGGGAGGAAAACAGTACCAAAGCTGAAGAGGAATGGAATATGTAAGCAGACGCATGCCGCAAGGCCAAAAACATTACTTCAATTCAGTGCTCATGAGGAAGATTCAAGATTCAATCCAAACCCAAGATTTAGGGCTGCTGACCCTACTTGAGAATTCCAGGAAATCTCTACAATGTCATCTAAGGGAATTTATGGAGTAGTATGTTAATGGAAAATTGTATTTTCTAGGGTTTGCTGCATTTGCTGCAGCTAAGCACTGATGATCCTTTTTGGAGCAGAATAAGTTGTTTTTCTGTAGGAGTCAAAGAGGAAAAGGTGTGTTTATATCTCCTCTGAAACTGGAAATGATTTCTAAGAATGAAGTTGGCTACCTTTTAGAATTGTCCCAAGCAAGCTTCACAAAGCCCTTTCAATGTCCCTTCCTTGTTTATAGGAGTTTTCTTCATTAGAGTAAATGGAGACCAGTGAGATCAGAGTGTAGGAAGAAGAGAAATGTAATATAGAGACATAGGTCAACTCTGTTTGGTCCAGATCTATGATAATCATTTTTAAAACCATTTGAGCGTGAATTTTTTTTAATATTTATTTTTTAGTTGTAGGTGGACAGAATATCTTTATTTTATTTTTATGTGGTGCTGAGGATCGAACCCAGTGTCTTACACGTGCTAGGTGAGCACACTACCACTGCGTCATAACCCCAGCCCCTTGAGCATGCATTTTTAAACCATCAAGGCTAATTGGTTCAGATTTATGCTAGTCTCCATTCAGGTCTGCCTCACTACCATTTTCCCACCACTCTTGGGGAAGAAGGAGGCTGAAGTAGGTGGATCATGGATGCTTGGGGTTGGGGATTTGGTGCTATGTAGAGGGAGCATTTACACCAGGCCCAGGCCAGGCAGCTGTTGTGGGACAAGTTGGCACAACCTGGTTGCCTCAGCCCCACACCTGTGGAGTGGGCTCCATGCCTGCCATCCATGTTCACCATCCAAGCACCAGCCGGCCTGGGTTGCCACTCTGGGATAAGGTTTTGGCTTCAGTACCAGAGAAAAACATAGGAAGTAATATTCAGGCAGCATAAAAAGAATACACCATATGACCATATGAGTTGAAATGTGAGAATTAGATGGGATTTTACTGGGCATAACAGCATGTGTGATTTCTGTAGGAGAAATTAGAAAGTATTTTGAACTAAAAAGAACACAATAGATCACAGATTGTTAAATGCAGCTCAAAAATGTTTAAATGTCTGATAAAAAGGTCAACATGATTTCAGTTTTGTTTTTTTTAAATTTTGACATTTATTCTCAGACATAGCATATGGAAAATCTTAGTGAAAATACCAAACACATATCAATAATGCAATCTTTCGTTTTGTTGCTATGGTTCATACGTGTCAATTAAATCCAGTTAACGAATATTATTAAGTCTTTTTTGGCATTTCTATTTTTCTGTCTAGTTGTTCCACAAATGATTGAGATAGGCGTATTGAATCTACAACCATGTTGTTTGCTTATTTTTAAATTCAATTATGCCAGTTTTTTTCTTTATGCATTTTAAAATATTCCGTTATTCAATATAGACCTATGTAGAGTCTTATGTCTTCATAATAAGTTGACCCACTCACAATGAAATGTTTCAAAACCATTGATAATGGAGCAATCTTGAGAAAAGTAACAGAGAACAGCACGTTATATATGAGTATCTATCAATTTATCATCAAAATGATGGAAGCCAGGAAATAATTGAAAGTCACATACTGAAAAAC